>UELV01174352.1:0-51662 GCA_900490015.1 Megastigmus stigmatizans | reverse complement strand
ACGTTGGGGAAAGCGAAAATCCACTACTGTTTTTCGGACCAATAGGTGCCGGAGAAAGTAGAAAAACACCTCACTCCCATTCTCAAACACACACTCCCGAAGAACATATTATAAAGAGTCCCGAGCTATTGGACGCAAGTCCAGGCTCAAAAATATATTTTAATAACATTTGTGCGTCGCCTCTCGACGTCACACAACTACTTACAAAAATAATAATTATATGAAGTTCTAATGCTGTTGTCAATCAAATTTATTTGCAGTTAATATGCAATACAGTTATACTTGTATATAAAAATCTGCGTAATTTTTCTTGTATTGCTGTACACACTTGATAAAAAATATTCAGATTTAATTTGTCTATACAACCAAGCACTATTTTAAAAGAATTCATTTGAAATCAGCAAAATCTTGCAGCCACAATTCAATCTAATGGCATAGTTCGCATACTGATCGCATCGCCGTTTTTCAGTCGATTATACAAGCGAGCTATCCTCGGTTATGTATCAATATTATAATCCATTTGAAAAATCCAAATCAAATATGATCGTTGATCAGCCTTTGCGTACAAGCTTCCTCGTTTTTTCCCGCAAGAGCCCGAGGTTTCCATCTCTGACTCAGTCTCTTGCCCCCGCCATAATGATCCTCGATTTCTCGAAGCGTCCGACCTTCGGTCTCAGGCACAATGAAGTAGTAAGTAACCATCGCAATGAGGCACATGAATCCAAAGAAGAGGAAGACCCCGGGTAGCGTAATGGCCTCGACCAAGTACAGAAAGGCTTTGCTCATGGAGGACTGGGCGATCGAGCTGACCGAGGTACCGATCGCGGAGCCGATATATCTGGTGCTGGCAGGAAAGAGCTCACAGTTGAGCATGTGGACGATCGCCTCGACGCCCGCGGCATTGGCAAACACCGCGATCAGCATCGCGATCGGCGATACCCACAGATACGTTGGCGAACTTAGCAGCCTGAGTTGCATGAGAAAACCGACGAGGCCGATCGCGAGGTAGCAGCCAAACGCCACTACCAGCGACACGAACATTAGTTTTCGCTTTCCGGTACGCTGGATGCTGGAGAGGATGATACAGGCACCCATGACCCGCATCGCGCCCATTACCGCAGTTGCCACTGACTCGTTGATTGGCGAGTGCATCTCCTGGAAGATCAACATCGAATAGGTGTGGATGGCTGAGAGTCCACTGAGGTAGTGAATGATGTAGACGAGGGAAATCGAGCCGAATGGTAAGTAGAAGGACCTGTGCAAGAATGGTTTGAGGAAGCTGGATTTATCGTCCGATGACGAATGGTTAGCCGAGGATAGCAGCGACTTTTGCAGGTTCTCTATCAGCGAAAGAAATTCAGATCTTACGTCAATCGGATTGGCCCAACCACGCAGCCAGCACAGCGCAGCTTCAGCTTCCACGAAACGTCCTTTGCCTAGAAACACAGAATTGGTGATTTCAGATATCAAGAGAATTGGATTATCGATATTATAATTATCGCTTAAAACTTTGATCTTCTTGAAATTTGTTGTAAGTACTAATGAAAATCCAGTAATGAGCAAGAATATTTGAATTTTGAAAAACTAATGATCGAACTTTCAAGTAAATGCACGTCTGAAAATCGCTGCCAATTCGTTGGCACTTAGCTTCCTTAAACTTAATTATTTGTTCCAATTATAAATATGTGATACATAATTTATAAATAAATTAGGATGTGACAGATAATGCGAAATCCATGAAAATTGCAAAGCCTCAGTTTTCTGATACAAAGATAAATTTGTTGAAGTCTTTCGTAGAGTATATGAATCTGGACTTTGACAACGTGGCGAAAATCTTCGTAAGTTGACGATAGTTTCAGAGTCTAAAAAAACTGATGTACTACTTGGTATTGCATATTCCAATTCTTTTATTATATTCTTATTAAAGTAGCAAGTAATTTAATTTTTCTACTTTCTATATTTGAATATTTAACTGATTAATGTTACTATTTTTTTTTAATAAATTAAAACATGTTGACAAATGTGCATAAATTATTTACTTATTTGTAACCCAGCTTTGAAATCTGATATTTTTAAGCATGACTTCTACAGTGATTACCTCATATTTTCAAATAATAAATATTAAAAACTAAAAAAAATTGTTACAAAAAACTAAAATGTCATGAACTGTAGTGAAAACCAAGTATGTAATTTGTCTATACTTGAACGTCAAAATTTTTATTAAATTTCAGTAAGTTTCAATAATTATTTTCGAAGAAATAGGATAGGTATATATATGAAAATGTATTAAACGTTGTTTCAAACAAATTTTTCATACTTAACATTTTTTACCTAGAACATATAAAAAAAGTAAAAAAGAAAAATGTATATCATATGCATAAAAATCAATTTTTTTCAACATATAGCAAAAGAAAATCATCAAATGAAAAAAAAAATGAAAGGTCAAACATTAAAATCGGATATTTTCACGATTGCAAAGCTTCCTTTTATAAAAAAGCAAAAACTCATTGTCCATCAAAGAAACATTGCTCATCGAACAAAGTATAAGTTGAGAAAAGACCGTGTGACTTACCTACAAGCCAAACGGGACTATCGGGTATAGAGAGCACCAAGAAGAAGCTGAGAACGGGGAAGGTGAGATTGATGAGGGCGACGGTACGCCAATAGAGCATACTGCCCAACAGCAGTGAGAAGAACATGCCGAGAGTCGCGGCCAAATGGCTGGTGGCGAGGAAGGAGCCCCGCAGCTGCGGCTGACTGATCTCCGTGATGTAGGTGCTGGTGGGCATTCTCAGGGCTCCGTTCAGCAAGGAGTACATAACTCCGGTACCCATGAGCATCGTGGCGCTCGTCGCGAAGTAGTACAGCAGCCAACAGACGATGAAAGCTATCGAGGCCCAGAGCATGACGATACGGTTGCCCATGCGTTGGGTGACGAAGCCGTTCACTAACGAGCCTATCGGAACCATGAAATTCAAGCTCGCTGAAATAAGCGTTAGATTGTTAATGGCGATTCCTTGGATATCTGTGATTTGAAAAAATTCTTTAGCAATTGTATAGCATGTGTTCTTATAAGTCTGTTACTTCAAAACCGCTTGTAAAAACAGTGGTTCTATTGCAATCATCTTATACGGGAGTATTAAATCGATATTTTTTCAAAAGCTCTTTCAAAAAGTTTATTCCAATTAAACAAGCAACAACAATGCAATCTTACCTATCCAAGTCAATTGGTTCAGAGTAGTTGTTATTTCGGATTTTTCTTTATGTAATTCCGCTATGAGAATAATATGAAATCCATTGAAAGTGTTGGAGGTAAATTTTAAACAATTCGCGGCCAATACGCCGCAACATTGTGACGCCAGACTTCGGAATTTCGATTTAGCTACGCAATCGTGTTGTTCGTCCACTTGCTCCTCGAAATTAGGAATACTGCCTACTCTAAAATAACATATTCAGAAATACTGAGCATTCATTATTTACACATTTTGCGCATTAAATTCGTATTCTGCTTCACCGCTTGGTCATTGAACTGTTTTGTAGTAATAAAAACTAGGGCATTAATTCTTTTTAATTAATGGAAATTGGATGTAAAGATGGACATATCCGATATAATCAAAATATTTTGTTTATGCGCAGGCTATAAAAAATATATTGATTTATCAACAAAGAGACGCGTTATATTAAAATTGGACCGAAGGTTATCTATTCTAGAAGACCTGTACTATCATGTGGACCAATTGATTTAAAAGTACAAGCTTCTAAAAGTAACTACGGTTTTTTAAACACATATAAAAAAATTGACTACTTATCTGTTGCAACTCTTATCGCGAATTTCGTTTAAATGTCCGTTTTTATGCATGAGCTACCCCAAATTAAAGAACAATCAAACGAATATTTTATGTACGCTAGCATTTTTTGTTGCCAGATAATGTTCATCAGAATGATTCGAAAGCCCGGAGTCCAATTTTTTCTCATACTGCCAAGCCAATGATAGCCACTGCCACTACCTTAATTTGCTTGTCCCTTACACACAATGTTTCACAATTTCATTATACGAAGACTTTTTTCCCTTAAAACATGACTTATACAGGAGAATGTTTAATGCATAATAATTCAAGATATTCTATCAGAAATTGTTTCGTATACATTTAGATAGGATTGGAGAAAAATTCAAGTGTTAGCACACATAGAATCATTTTAATTAAATACATTATCGTCATTTTATCTAGATATAGCAATATTTTATTTATTTTACATTTCTCTTGATCAAATGACCTGGCTAACCACGTCAACTACCAAAAATCCACTCACCCCTACCCACTTTGCTGTGAAATGTAATTTTTTTTATAACGCTATAATAGAGAAAATAATTAAATTGTATAGCTGGATATGAAAATATCTCTCACTAAATTAGTGGGTTAGTTTACAATTAATATAGTGCACAAGGGCAATCAACCAATCGCATGCAATTTTTTACTAAACTGTTTTTTTTTTTTTTTTGTGAAAAGTAAAGACTTGTTAAAGCTCGTCATATGCGATTAGCTGATCCTCCTTGAGCACTGTATTTGTGCTCTATTCCTTGACTGATGTACTTTAGTGCACAATGCACCTATAGGCATAAATGCCTTATCTTATATTGATTACAAGTAGTTAATCCACGTGAATGAATCTTATATCTAGAGATTAACGAGAGTATCGTAGATCTCTGCTTTCCTCGTCATACTTTGTTTATCTTAGATAATATAAATATGTACATGACACGTCAACCTAGATGGAAATATTTTTTAGTCAAATCTATTTAATACTATTTATTTACATTTTGAATCGATTGAAACTGTTTACAAGAGTTTAATGCAATTTATTTTTTGTTTATATGGCATTTTGACAGGAAATTGAATATTTTTATATAATTTCGAAAGAATTGTAACAGAAATAAAGATTTTCGAATGTTTTGAGTAGTTATAGATGACAATGAGAAACATTAAACTGAACAATTTTAAACGTTTTTACATGTTTAATTTTTTTTAAATTATACATTTATTATTAAATTTGTTTGAAGAATGTAATCAAAACATTAAATTTACTTAAAAAATTTTAAATAAATTGAAAAAAATAAACAGAATTAAAATGCGTGAACAGAAAGATTTCTTCAAGGAAGTGAATAATTTCAAGCGTAAGCATAAATCATGGAATATTAATGCAGTTTTAAAAGACTTGTACGAAGATAACAATATTTTAATTCACCTAATGAAATAAACAAAGTAGATCGTTTGTTATCGCATAAGTTTATTAGTATATTCACTATCACTTTACAATATATGTGTATCAAGTGTAAAAATTTCTCATTATTACAGAAGATTTGACTTTTATGAATAAACAAGTTTTCTTTGTACTGTTATATCCACTATTTTAAATAAAAAATAAGAAAAAGTTTAGATATTAATATATTAAATATATTGCTTAGCAACAGTACAGGTGCCAATAACATGAACTTAATTTCTACTTCAATTATTTTTGAGGCATTTTCTGAAATCCACATATAGAAAATTGTTACATAAATTTATATAAAATCTATATAGATTTCGTATGAGTTATGTAAGGATACTGTACATACGCATTTTATAAGGGTATGTCCAACCAAACTTTTGCTAAAAGGATTATTTAGTTAATTAAATATTTTATTTCTGGAATAATTCAATGTAAAAATAATATTAATCTTTATTTTTTGGCCAACTAATAATGATCACATTCAAGTTAAAATTTTTATTTCATTATCATTTAATCTGATTTTCATTTTATAAAATATTACTTATACTGAACAATGCAGGAATCGATAAAAAGCCTATGATGCCGAATGCAGATACATCACATAAACTCATCAAGATTTATTGCTTTTACCACAGTTATTCGTATCTAAATATGTTTGTATGCAATAAAAATACTGATTGCAGTGCTTATTTACTCACCATAATTCTTCATTATATAATTATAATACAATTTATATATATAATACAATTTATCGTCCAAAGAGAAATATTCAAATACATTCGAATGTTGCAGATGATATAGGCACCGTTGAAAAAGTTTCCGTGTACAATTTTTCTTCAACTCTGATGTAAAAAAAAACCTTTTACCGACGAGCAATACTTCTTCGCTGAATTTCTGTTTAAAAGTGAGTTTCCTTTGATAAATCGTCTGCAAAACAATATTTTATTGAGTGGGGAATATATTTTACTTCGCTAATCTTTTAAGTATCAACATCATTCCATTCTCTTTTATCATACACATATGTGTATCTTATATACATGTATTTCTTTATCACTTAAAGAAACTTCATGCACAATTACAAGTATCTTTTTCACAGTGAAGCAGGGAAAAGTTCAAGGCCAGTATCTTGCAGTAAATGAATCATATATTCAAATTATAAAAAAAGAAAGAAATACCTAAGTTAATGCGAAAAAAATAGCTTGTCTATATAGTGATTTAGAATATAATTTTAACTTAATATAAAAAACTTTAGATACTGTATCAGTGCTTATTTTCAAACGAATATAGAACGTAAGTTAAAGAAATTAATGAATACTGTTAAACTTAATGAAAATTTAAGTATTTAAAACTATGCACGTTGAGTGTACTAACAACGAAATGGTTTTGAAATATATGTAATCTGTGATGACATACTTAAATGAGAGTATAAGGATTTACCTTTTACCTATTTTTTCTTTTTTACATATTTCTAGTGTACAGTTTACTTTACGACACTGACTAACGCAGACTTAAAATATTAAAAGAAAAGTAGTATTGGTCTGGAAAGAATGGATTGTTGGATTTTAATGAATAATTGAAACATAATTAAAGTATAGACATATGTTTATTTATTTTTAGATATTGTACAATAACGCGTATCTGTGCTACTTATATAATACTTATAATCATATCTTTAGAAACGTCAAAGCTCGGCTTTATGCTTTGACGATCTATTAGTTTTATTCTTTTTATATATTTTTCTATATGTATATATACATATATATGTAGATATATATGTATATGATAAATCTTTTCGTTTAACGTTTAGCAAGTAGCGGCTCTTTCATAAACTCATATATCATTTACACATACGAAGTAATAATAAATTACACATCACATTCAGAAAGAAACGATGGCCCCTTTGTGCGCTCGATAGGCCTCGCGAAGATTTCATTTTCGATGTGTAGATTTAGTTACCGTTTTTCTTGATTTCTTTTTTTCGTTTTATTAGAGTCCATGCGTACCTGTTTACAAAGTAGGACAATAGTAACGCATATACAAAGCGCAGCTCTTTTCCATCTAATTGGTGTTTATTACCTTTCTTTAATTAATTATTTATATTTATTTATTAATTTATTTATTTTCCACAGTACGACTGTAACGACGTATATAGGAGTCTTATTTGCGTTGACAACGAAGAAAAATAAAAAACACGAAATTGCAATATATAGATTCTCTTTTTTTTCCTTTCATTATTCAACAAGGCAAAGTAAAGTTAGCCAGCAGGTACGAGAGAGCTTTCAAACATCGATTCTCCGATATGCAATATTTATAATACTCTACGAATAACATCGAGTTTGCTTAAAAGTTAGGGCCGTACAGTCCTATTAGGTGTTTGGTGGAGCTAATCACAGTTGGAATTCATCATCGTCGTCGACGTTCTTAGTTAACATTTCACAAAAACTAAAACGATAAAAGCGACTCTTAAGCGGTTATTACACGAAAGAAATGAAAAGTTACGAAATGGCAAGCCAACGAAAGACGATTTTTCGTTGAGAGCAAAAGACATTATCGATTCTCCGCTTGAGAATCCACTTAGATCCAGTAGAACTAAGAGGAGAATCACAGTTCTGTATTAATATAAATAACAGTACTCTAAATATTCTTAAATTTTTACAACAATACCTTATTGCATACTGCACTTCGGATTTATCTTTTTTTTTTATTTCTTAAGTCGATCTAATCAACGAGCGTATAACCTTGCACAGCTACAACTTGTAGTTCTTTCACATCAGCTTAACATACCTAAAAATATATACAGATCTTTTTTTCGCGGAACGTAGAGTGTCTTTCTCCTTACAAGTTAAAATTTTACATTTTTCATCAGACAGAAAATAACCTTTGGTGTAAGAGAAAGAATTTGTTCCCGCTTCAGTCATCTACAAAGATCCTAAAAAAGGCGCAAGTCTCAGCAGTCTGGCAGAGACCCATTTGTGCCCTGTATCAATAAAAAGACTTTGTGCCTTTGGCGCTTTCTACAAACTGTGGAATAGGACAAGAGTGGTCTCTGGTCTTTTTTGTACTCTGAGATAAATTATCGATATTTATATATAGATTCGTTATATATAATCATCGTTTGGTGTTTTTTTCACTTCGAGTGCGTTGACTCAACGGTGATGAAAAAAAAAATAATATACGTGACATAAATGTCAAAAATAACTTCGTGAACTCAACAACGCGCAACATCTACTTGGCGTCATACACGATTGCGCTCGCCTACTCGTTCCTTGAACCTTACACTTTAACGTGAAGTGGACGGTACTGGATTTATTTGACTGGACATGTAACAGCAGTAGCAGGGAGCCAGAAGTTCCGAGGTTCTGTGTAAAAAAGAAAAAAAATACCTAACTGTTTTTTTTAATATATGGTTTTACAAGTTGCTTATAATCTATGCTATATTTTTCACAATTTAATCTTATTTTATTATACAAATTAAACGAATGTTCTCTTATATTAGTATATCGTAACAACCAATTGAGTAAAAAGACTTTATACTTTATTAAAACGTTTGAGTAAGTAATAAACGAAAAATTCACAAACTGAAATTCTTTTAAAGTTTATTGGTCAATATTAATATTTTATAAACGTACCTCAGTCGAGTCTGTGGTCTTTGGCCAAGATGCCCTTGGTTGTGTTGCTTACTGCTCTGGTTACTCGTCTCTCTGGCTAATCGCTAGGGTTGTGAGCTTCCACTACTCATGTTCGATGTCGTCTGACTTGTTGTATCGGATTTATCAATTCGTCTTTCTACAGGATGACTAAATAACGAGAAAATATAATTAAATTTACAATTGCAATATGAAACAATATTGTTAAGTTTTTACGTAACAGAGATTGTTGAATATCAACAAAATTCACTATTCGATATACATTTATGATTCAAATTGAACGTACTCTTTGCGATCAAAAGATGAAGAGGAACTGCTTTCTTCCGAAAGATTACGAGCCTTTACGCCAGACAATGAACTGGTTTTCGATGAATCTGACATGTTACCGCTCGAACGTTTTGCCGGATCAGAAGATACTTCACTATGACTCGTACTTTCATACTCTTCTACTGGCAAGCAAGTTTCAACCATTGCTTCAAGACAGTTCACGAATAGCTCGGCACTATCCGCGGTACGATTGCACTGAAATTTCATCAATGAAAATCTATGATTATCTTCAATATATTGAAATGGTTTTAACTTAAATTAAAAATTGAATGGCACAGCAATAGACAATTAGAACAATTCCTCATTTTTGTATTAAACAAGTTTTTTACTTACAATTGTTAATTATTATTGAGTAGAGTAACGTTCAAATTAATTATTCAAAGCAAAGAAAATTATCCCCGAATTATCATCTTATATCGTCGGCTTGATGAATAAACGTTCTATTTCAAATTTCAGTTTGAAAAAAGTTCTATCTGGCAAAGCGTTTTTTTTTATTTTGTAGGAATTAATTCTTATTTGGCAGGATATCAAAAATCTTTTTGTTTTATTTTTCATCTAAGTTTAGTGTAGATGGAGAGCAAAAATTTAAGTATCAAATTTTTTATATAAAGTTACATTTGTGTAATTTCTACTAGCCTAAAGTTGAAAGAAAGAAAAAACGCGAGATAAGTAGAACATTTTTCAAACTTAATTTTTGAGACAGTACATTTTTGTAGTTAAAGTACTAAAGTATCAGATTTGTTTTCTAAATAATTAATAGTTTATGTAATCATCTGATTATAAATATATTCTCCGGAATTTAGAAATTACCTTTGTGTATGGTCCAGCAAACCTCCAGAGTCCCCCAAAACCACAACTTTGTAAATAATGAAGCTGTTGTTGACTCGTATCTTCACAGGCAATCATATTTTGAATGATGGCTTGCACTGAATTAAGTATTGCCTGATCATGGCAAGATGATAGAACACTATTTATTTTCGCATCCAGCAAATTATGACTGCAAAATAAATTTAAATTTCATCCATATGTTAAATGTATAAATTTTAATGTGTATTAAATTATATTAAATTGTTAATTATAATGTATATACATTTAAATTTTAATGTTACATAAAAACAATAAAACGTTTGGATATTATATTTATTACATAAATAATTTACTGAATAATAATTCATTAAAAGTGTTTAAACAATGTTAGCAAATATAATAATTATTGTTAATTAAGAATTAAAAAATGACTATCATCAAATAAAGAAAATTTTATCGAAATTGTCTTCATCATTACATTGTTGTTGCTAAATTTATAAAATTAGATGTTTTTGAAGAGAAATATTTATTTAAAACAAGGAACACTCAAGTGACCTCTTTAAAGAAATACTTTTAATAATACCCGGCTTGAAAAACTTGATAAGTACTCACATAACAGGAAAAACCTTGGGAAAAACAACAGAAGCCTCGGCAAGATATTCATACAGGATCCTAGTTTCGTTTTCGTCGGTGGAATACTTGACCAATGTCGCTAAAACTGTTAGAACAAGGGTTTGCGTGGAGAAGTCGGTCAGCACATCGGGATCGAGCAGCACGTTGTTCTCGTTGCTCACGCTCACGCGCGCACTGCGATTCTGCGTAAGGTGGGGTCAAACATTACACAAATATAACATTGCTAAGAGGCATACGGAATAAAAAGCTAATTGAACTGGTTAAGGTAAAAAAGTCTTAAATTCAACTTTGTTGAAGTTTTTATAAGAAACATTACAGTGAATAAGTTTTTTACGTGCTATACTTTTTTTTTTAAATTTACTTGTCAGACATTTTAAAAAGCTATTTTAAATAAATTATTTTACAGCATTGCGTGACATAAGTCTTATAAGCACTTGTGGCAGGCAGTGATATACAATAGTATTTCTACGAAAAATGTGATATTATAGATAACAATTTTACGTGAATACCATATAATGTAATGTTCTAAATTTTATACAATAAATTCATACAAGGGTATTGTTATTACTATCTTTCTCCATTAGCAAAAATGTTAGTGAGTGTAAAAAAATATTTCTTTTAGTACCTTGGTCTCTCCTTCATCATTGGTTTTGGCTTCCTTGGTAGAAGGCATAGAGAAGGAACGCTGCGTTTTAAATAAAATCCGGCCAGTCTTGTTAGTGACAAAATATTTTGTTTTACGTTGAATCACATCATCAGATAGAGTACACACAAGGCGATCAAGGTGTGGACGTTAGTGACATTTTACGGAATTACAGTCCAGTCAGGCAAAGTAGCAGGCACAGACACCAATTTCATCAATCACACATAGAAACAAACCAGTATTTGCTCTTTGACAACATATTGATAGGGTTACAAAACATCTAATTCTATTATATTGTTCTATTTGGCTTGGGGTTGCCAATATAAATTTATTATTTTTAAAGTTTATTTATTTACGAATAATTTGTCTACTGAAACTAATAAATTAAAGTGTTCATAATAAATATCTAAAATATTGCACTGGTTTTAACATTTAGAATAATTGTTATAAAATGTAAACTAGCAATAAAATTTTATTCTAGCAACAGAGACATATAACATATAATATTATAAAAATTTATAATAAATAATTTAATTTTTGTCCTTAGGATTAAGTTAATGATGAAATAATTTGTTAAAATTTGTTTGTCAAAATGTTAAAATAATTTTCAATTTCAATAAAAAAAGTCAATAATTTAATAATTTGTAACCGAAAGAATTTATAGTTAACAGATTTCACAAACTACTAAACAAAAAACATTAATCACATGGCTAATGTAAAAGAAAACAAATTTAAGTTAAATATACCTGATGATGTGGAGGATGATGTTTTTGTAGTCTAGCTTGACTTATTGCTGTTTGATCGAGTAGGTCCCAAGATTTTTGTCTTCGATTTGCGGGATTATTTGTACTACCAGGCGCATCCTAAAGTTAGCATGAAGTAAAATTAGCATACTAATAGTTATTTAAACAAAAGCAAGGTATTTACAGTATTTTTTTACATCAATTATAAAATACATACCACGCAATGTGAATCAAGAGTATCTAAAAAGTCCGAGCTCCCAGATTCACCAATGCTACGATTTAATGAATGTCTAATATGACATCGGCTTCTAACTTCTTCAGATACAGACACTAGTGCTGGAACAAAATATTTAATTTTATTCATTTACGTATTTTTTAAGATTTAAGTAATATTTTAGTTTTACATCATATCTAATCTCTATATAATATTTATGTATTTATTTTAAAATATTATTCTAATTAGGTATAATTATTTTAAAATTCCTATATTTTTATCTTTCATTACCAATAGTATACCTGATGTCTTTACTAAACACTTTAATAATAATTTTTTAACATTTAATAAAAAAATATGTATATTTCAAAATTTAAAGAGTCTGTCTTCTAAATAAGGTATAGATCATTTTTTATTACAGATAATTGCCTATTATTTAAGTGCATAAAAACATTGAGCCATAAATCATTTCTAAACTATCTCAAGAGAAAAACATAAAATGATCTGAAACCTACCAGCAAGATAGGCGACGCTTTCCGGAGTTACCTCAAACTTATCCCTCCTCAGGGGCTTAGCGACAATGGCAAGTAGCATTGTGAACACTCGCGTGGTTCGCGTAACAGTCGTTGGTGTTGGATGCCTATAGCCCTTGAGTAAATGACCGACCAGTGCAAAATGAAAATTGGACTTAAAAGATAAGCCGACAGCTTGATCGAGTTGCTTAAAATGCCACTCAAGAGACTCGCGCGTGGACATCATTACGCGTTCGAGGGTCTTATCGTCGAATGTTCCCTGCGAGTCCAGAGTGTGCAAATTCTGTTCGAGAAGTGCCAAGCCAGAGGCATAAAGCGATGCTTCGTCTAGTTGGAGCACCGATGTAGCCACCCAGAAAAGATATCGATGAATGGGCGATTCCTACGAATTATAGAAAAATTGGGATAACTTTATGTCTAAATATTTTGTGTAGACTAGGACGTTACAATGTTTTAAATTTAAAATATTCGCAGTTAAAAAGATTGGAATAAATTTCTGACTGTAAATAATAGATATATATCAGTTTCACATTACATCAACGAATTTGTAAAGTAAATGTTGTGTAACCAAAATTATAATTTGTTACAAGCCTCCTTTTAGCCAATTAAATATATTTATTTAGTCAATAGCTCTACAGATATATTATTTTTTCTTTGTCATCCAATACATTTACACAGCTAAAAAATTACATGTATATGTAATTCAAAATCATTCAATTTAAAATAATTTTTGTCAAAAACTTACAGGTCTAAGCAGAGGTTGAAGTCGTGTAAGACACATGACGATGGACTCAAGAAGAATGATGTCATTGAAACTCTCGAGAGCCTTGACGAGTATGCGCAACAATTGCTTGATATCCTGGTCAGTAATGCTCTTACTGATACATCCAAAAACGATGAGGGCGCGAGGCTGTAGCGCCGGATTGAAGCAGAAGGCAAAACTTTTGGCCAATGTAGTCCAAGTTCGCAGCCAGTCGCATTTGGATATATCACGCATACAAGCCTCCATAATTTCCAACAGAGCATCTGTGATAACTTCTAAACTAGTGAGGGAGAGTTTCTCTCGATCTTGCGTGGTGCAAACGCTGCGTTCATTACCAAACCACTTTTCATTCGAATGTCGATAGCTTGATCTAGAATTTAATCGGATTAACTGTTAAAAATCACTATTACTTCAATTTGAACATTTTTTTCTCCAAAAAGTAAACTTACATTTTTCGTTAACAGTATATATAACTAATGCAATTTTGGTTTTACACACAACATATGACACGTATCATAAATGTTTGTTTACATTATATGGATAAATTAAATATAGTCATAAAAAAGATACCAACCTAAATGCGGTGACCGCAGCAGACTTGACTTTGCTGATACCAAAAAGCAAGTAAAACTTGGGCAAAGAAAATTCATCTAGGCTCATCCTCAGAACCCTGTAAGTATCTTCGGAAAACGATGGCGCACTGCAGGTACACAACGAGTGAATGATATTAATGACGAGGCCGTGAGTCGATGCTCTCATGCTCAGACTACCCGAGCACACGAGGAAAGTGACGGTGTGAAAGAGATATGGTAAATGCTTGCCGACATCTAGGCAATTGTTGAAAGATAGCATTAGGAGGTAGCGCGCTAGTATCGCGATATCGTCCCACATCATGTGCTGTTCGAGTAGCGGCGTTGGCGAGGTGCAAGTTTTGTCGACGACGCGGCACAATCTACCAATCACCTTTTTCGCCACGAGCTGCACATTGCCAGATGCCAGGGCTACTGCTGTGTCAGCCATTATTTCAACCATCGGCGAGCCAAGACCGTAACGCACGCTTCGATGGATGAAGTTGTCCAATACAGTGTCGATGAGATCCGGCAGTCTACCTGTTGAATTATATAAAAGTGGTTTTTGAGAGAGCAGCATTACAAGAGAATTCAAAGCTGAATTAGTATCTTATAGTTTTCTCTAGTGCGTAAATAAATTTTCAAACGAACCGATAGTACTCCAAATCTTTGCTTGAATGCTCGGATACATCTCCACCTCTTCGATAGTTAGGGTAATCAGCTTTTCGAGAATTTGATTGACTTGCTTCTGTCGTTTGCCGCCCTCGTCGTTCGGCTTGTAAAAGCGCACGAGATTATTCAGCCAAGGTGTCATATACTCGAGACAAAGGTGTTTTAGCTCTATGGTGGAGTCACTGAAACCTTGAATGCATTCTTCGAGGAATTCGAGGGTCAAATGGGGATCGTTGGCGGCCAAAGTCTCGCTCAGATGCTTGATAAAGATAGTATTGTTCGACGGGATGCAAAGGCCCGAGGTCTCTAAGAGTTGACCTTCGATCTTAAGGTCGAACGTGGCGGTCAGTGCACACAGCTGATTGTACGCAGCCGTACGAAGATTCGGATCGGAGCTACCAAGATTCAAAAGTGCCATATTCAAGAGAGTACCTGGAACGTCTTTCGGTCGGATTTTCGGATGCACCGACATCGAATCCGGTTGAGAAAGCTCCCATCTGTAAAAGATTACAAATATCATTCTATTTTCATTTCACTTAAGATAGAATAGATCCCAATAGTTCAGATAAGTAAAAATGCATAAAAGAAATTAATAATTTTCAAATATTATGAACTCTTTAAGATTGCAATTTAAAGCTTAAAAGTTGATTAAAAAATGACAGGCTAGCGAATTTTCAGTAAATTTCATACCTATTGCGAATGTGAATAATTGCTTGAACGATGCTATCACAGTCGTTGTGTATGAAGGAAAGCGGGCCAGCTTCGTTGGAAATAGTAAGCGTAAACTGGTTATCATCCACGAGGCACACCTCCTCAATTTCGGATGCATAATAAACATCATTGAGAAGTACAGAGTGCGATAGGACCTTGCACTTTTCAGCCGAAGTGATTTGTATCGCCGTAGGGCCAACCTTGATCGAGACCTTAGTATCCTTGTGCGAGAGCTTGAGAGCACTCGTAAAGACCTTCAAGTCTTCGTCGAGCGAAAGCGTGGCCCCCGGTAGCTTTTGTTGTTCCAAGTCGATGAGGTCATTGAGTCGACCGGGTCCGTCGACGAACACAACTTTTCTATTGCCCTTGAGTGGCGCAAGGATTCTGTCGTGGTACTTGGTGTACTCGCGTACCCAACTATTGCAGTTGTAAATGTAGGCCGCGTGAATGTTTTCGTAAGCGACCTCCGGTAGGACGTAGAACCATTTCTGAAGGAACTCGGTACGGAAGCGATTGTCCGAGCAGGTGTGGGTGAAGTCGATGACGAGCTCGAATGGCGAGTGGCAGAACGGTTTGAGAGTCAAGATAACGTGGTAAATTAGGAGGTCGCCGTTTGTCTCGCCGATTCTAAAATCAAACAGTGCCAATATCGCATTTGAGATGAAAATTTAGTTTGTTATAACAGTTTCGCTTTTATATGTTGTTTTATACTACAAATACTGGCGAGGTCATTAGAAAATTTATGACTTACTTGTATCTTCTAGCGATATAATAAAAAACTGGATGACCTTGCTTGCTGGTCCCAGCCTGATAAAAAATGTTAAGACTCTTTATGCTTTTAAACTCTTCCTTCTCGTGCATATTGTGCTTCACCATTATTTCTTCGAAATTTGTGGAGGACATGTCGATGCTAGACCATCTAGCATATGAAGATGAAAACAGTAAACTGGAAAAAAAAATTGTAAATTAAAAAGATGGTTTCAAGCAACACTGATTTAGAAAATCAAGAAATAAACAGAAAATAGAAGCATTTTGGTAACTGAAGTTATATTTTCATTATAAAACAATGATAAACATAAAAAACTGATACAATTAATATTACATAACATACATTATCGATATTTTGAAAGATGTATATATTAAAGGTCACAAGCATGTTGCATTACATTTAATTTAATAACAGGCGCTGATTTAATATCCACTCCTTTTAACGCAGTAGTATTATGTAAATTTATTATTTTAAACTACAAGCCCTTCGCTATAATATTTGTTCCACGATATATGTTATGGAATAACAAACTAAAAGACAAAATTGAATAATTATTTGAAAAGTTTAGTTTCAAAATTTTGTCATTTCGAAAAATTGATGAATTTTATACTTAAAAGCAGTGAACTTTATGATTTTGAAAATTCAAGATTTATATCGAAATAGCACAATTTTTTGCAACTTTGATACAACGAGACTAATTAGTTTAAGGGGATGTGCTATCGTTGGAAAGATTCCTAGCTTACCGTTTCTTGCATTTACCGTAATATACAAAGATAAAGATTAATTTTTGGTCACCATCTCGGTAATGATTTAAACCTTACAAGGTTCAAATTTCATGAAATTCCAGAAATCTTTCCTTTCTAAAAATCATTCACAATGTATACGTCGAACTTTAAAACTAAACTCCTCGTATAAAACTGAAAAATATAATTTCTATAATTAGAGCGCTCCGATCCCCTGAAGGGAAAAGCCGGCCTCTTCTTACTGTGAATCGACAGGTTTGTGTTCAGGCGGGCCCAGATAAGCTAGTAGTGTCGCCATCTTATCGAAGGGCCTTCTGCCCACTGCCTTGTGATCGCGACTACTACTCAGATAATCGCCGATGCGCTCCTGATGATTCCACAGAAGTCGATGCAGCGCCAGCACATTAGCATCCGAGACAAAGGACATTGGATGACTGGCCTGGTCAACTGTTTCACAGTCGGACGCTATCTGGATGAAGAATCTGCGCGCTATTTCAAAGTGGGCGCGCAGAAAGTCGTTAAAGGGGAGCATGTGCTGTTCCTTGCTGAACTCCACGTGATTGGCAATGTTCTGCAGAATCTTCGACATGAGCATAAGGCCACGCTTGACTGGTGGTGGCACAGGTTTGTTTACGATTCCCATCTCCTGAGGTGAAACTATAGCTGGATTGATGAAGCGTAGAAAAATTACAGTGCCCACCGCGCCGATGTTGTTCTGAGGACACTGCGGGAAACGTTTGCTCAACACTTGGTAAAGACAGTGGCACATCGAGCGCAACTGTGGTGGAAATCTGTTTTAGGAGTGAGAGAGAGAGAGAGAATACATTGAGAACTATTATATGTGATAAATGAAGTATTGCTATTTGAAAAAAGCATCCTTTTCAAAATCATTAGCTATTATTATCGAGGAGAATTATCTTTTCATAATAAAATTATGCTGTGTTCGCCTGTTGCGTGAATTACCTTTCAGCGGAAGAAACAATTGCGTCAAAGACTTTCTGGGTAAGCGCGATGAGGTTCCTGCCATTTTGCTCAATATCTTCGTTGGCGTCTATTCTCGCACTATCGACCTCGAAGCTGGTCAGCGGATCGCTGAGCAAAGGTGTTATGAGGGGTTCCAATAGGTTTTGAAGATAACTCGCTCCATATATCTTGAAACAAAAGGCCATAATCTTGCTACCAAGACTATTGCCGCGAAATAGCGTTTGCATGCAGTCCGAGACCTCGACTTCGCGATAGAACATATTCCAGAGTAGTGGCGAAAGCAGGTGTTTGGCGTCGAACAAAGTAACGAAAACCCGCGCGAGCTCGTCCATTTGATTAGTCGTGACAACATTGGCCAGCGCCATAGCGATCGGTAACTCGCCCTTGTCACTGATCATGGTGACGAGTTGGACCAGCTGCTCAAAACGATCGGCCAGCACAGTCTCGGCTAGAGTATCGAACTCGGTGCCTTGCTGGAGAATTTTCGTCAGGACTTCCATGAACGCTGCTCTCGTTTGAAGATCGCGATTATAGCCTAAGTCTGTAATAGAACCAAAATATTTATCAAACCATGAATTTTATTGTAACAATATTAAAATTTTGGATCAAGAAAAAAGAAAAGATAAAACTAATTTCCAAAATGATACATATTTACTTACAAGATAAATAGATAAGCAAAAGGGAAAACACAAATAATCTGAACAAATTCTATACACAATTTTTATACACATTAAAAGAATAACTTATCATGTATACAATTAGTCGTTTTTCAAATTATTTGTGTAGAACCAGAAAATAATAATAGTTTACACAAGCTCAAAAATTGTATAGAAGCAAATGCGAATACATTTCTGGAAACACAAAAACTAAATCAATACAAAAGTGTGTTTTATTTAATATTATTTAAGACATAGCTTTTATACATATTCTTTTTTTAGGGTTTTCTATATAACTCTATTAATTTAACTCTTTTCATAAATAAAATTATAATTTTGATGATGGCATTTATTTTTTTTTTATTTTTTACATTATTATAATGACATATTTTTTTAAAAACGATTCATATATTAGTTAATGAATAAAAGTATACGGTTCCATAAAATAACATTACTCAAAACTTACCTATAGAGTGCATTAAGCCACTATCGATATTGGCGCTCAGCAAATTGCTCATGGCTTGAATGGTGGCGTTCCTTAGAGTTGACAATTTACCAGTTGTAAGCCGCTGCCTCGACACGACCTCCTTTTCCTCGGCTGCTGCATCGTTGCAGTCGTTCAGTAGATTCATGAAGAGAGTGAAGTACTTAAGGAAAAGCTGAGATTTAGCTTCCATCAGATCACCTCGATCGGATTCTTCAGGTTGTAGAGGCAGACCACGCAGTAGCGCACCTACTGCCTCCATGCATGCTTGATCCAGTTCCCTGAAGTATATACTAATGTATAGGACAATGTCCTTACAGCGTGAGTTTCGGATGGAAGATTTGAGAGCCAATTATTAAATAATAATGCAAAAGGGCTAGACTTTATTTAACTATCTTTGAATGCATTTATTCGATTTACATAAGCTATTGAAAATTTATAAAGCAATCGATTATTAATATTGTTATTACATCCGTTGAATTTCAGTCTATAAATAAATGAATGAGTGATTTGGGAAATTGCGAATTTTTTAAAATCGCTCATTCATCTATTTAGAAATTGCAATTCGACGGATGTAACAAGATTATAGGCACTTACTGAACGCATTCATTAATAGTACATAAGTAATTAGTAATGATTAAAAAATTTATGCACTTTTTAAAATTTTTTAAATAGTAATAAAGACGCAATTAATAAGTCAAAATTAATATAGTAATTTTTTTTTTAAAGAAAACGCAAAAAATAAGCCACTTTGGCACTTGAAATTTTAATAATTCAAATAATTTATAAGACTTCTATTCAGTTAATTTAGAAAACAGGATATTTCATATGAGTGATGGTATGTAAGCAAAAGAGTTTTTTCTTATACTATTATCATTTACAATTCATAGAAATGGATTTAGATTGTTTTAGAAACTGAAAATGTACCGATTAAGTTAAGGCACCAAATTTAAAAAATCATAATTTTATCAGTTATTGATAAGAAACTTTTTTTTTACATATTAATACATTTTCATGGAAATCTGGAAGTAGAAGACTTAATCAACCATCAATTCAATGGTTTATTTAAAAAATGTATAATTGTTAAATAAAACAGTTGTTATAGTTCGATTATTGAAAACAGCAGTGCTTTATATACTAATGAAAGTCTTCTATAAAAAATAAAAATTTGAATGTACGATCATTATACTCTATTATACTCTATAAATTAAAAATAATCATTATGATTATAAAAAATAGAACAGCCCACTTAAATATTAGTGAAAACCAAAAAAATTGTTGATCTAATATTAATTTCATTTTTTTTACGAATAAATTAGCATGATATCGCAAAGAACAACTAAAGATAGTTGTTCTCATTTATGTCAAAGAGGTAATGAATTAAGAAAAGTATTTTAACATTAAAAAATACATCAATTCTAAAGTTTCTACAAGACTAATCTAGCCCTACATCCGTAAAATATTCTTGCTAAATCACCTTGTTATGAGTGAAACATCGCTACCACCAGGTGGTGCGATAGGATGCGTCGTTCCCATAACCCAATCCGTAAGATATTCAACAAGCTTGTTTCGAAACTTCATCTCCTGTCTAAAGGCCAAATCGTCTCTACGTTTCATCATGACCTCCACCAGCTGGCACAGTTTCGTCTTGATGTGTATAGCGTGTACCGTCATGTCGAGATGACGCACATAGCGTACGATGGCCAACGTCATACCTTCGATGCTCGTCATACCAAGATACTCTGATGGTTGGTCTGTTTTCGAGTCCAGGACATTTTTCATAATGAAAATAGTGTGCTCGATAAACTGGGTGTTAACATCCATCAATACGACTTGACCCTGTGTGTCGAAGAACTTCTCGACGATACTCTTTATTTGATCGAATAGTATCGGATAGAGGGCAGGACTCATCTCATGACCGACGAGCTCCTTCACGTGCTTTTGTATCTGTCGAGACAAATAAGAGACAAATTATTTTATATCTTGCGTGATAGCTTTCTTTGTTATTTTAGAAAATGTATTGTACAGAAGTAATTTGTTTTACCTGTGGTCCACATTTCTCGTTGTTACAGATCAGCAGTCTCAACAAATTAAAGACGAACTGGGTTACCGGGCAGTATTGAACTTCCTGGCTGGAATTTGAAAGGCAGGATACATTGTCCTGTTGCTGAAGCTGTTGTTGCTGTTGTTGCTTCGTCGAACCTTTCTTTGGTTCGGGATTAGGCGGTAAACCAGAAAGCGGCCTGCTGGGTGATCTACGCTGAAGACAAACACCGCCGAGGGCGCACAGAAATCCAGTCATGTTGGCCCACTCGTTGATCTGCTCTTCCAGCTCGTGTTCAGAGTTCTGATGCGATGCGCGCCGCTTACCGGCGCTGCGATGAAATGACTCCACTTGACCATCTTCGGCTTTCGTTTTCGGATAATTCGTCAATTGGCGAGAATATTGATCCCAGTTGCGAAAAGTCTCCTCCCATGCCTGCAAATTGACGACATCTTATAGAATCGTTCTAGTTGCCGAGGAGTGACTTTCAGAATTTATGAATACTCACTGGTTGTACGCCATTAATGCAGTGCTCTATTTTCCTGAGAAGGGCCATTATTCGCTTTTGTAAGGCTGCGCGACCTAGGGGTGAGAAAAATTAGTTGTAAATGCAGCCTCTAACAAGTATTTATTACAATTAATACAACATCAAAACATAAACAAACACTGAGAACAGGATTTTTTGCAGAGCTGGGTTATTCTAACAATTTAAAATATTCTTAGTAATTTAATAATGCTCACATAATAATTTACCAAAGAAAACGATTTTGAATTTGTTTTGGTGAATTATTGATTTAAGTCATATCTTTGACAGTCATTTTATTTCAGGGCAAGTTAGTAAATATACAATTTTTTATTTAAATCTAAGCTATACCCAGCGACTACATTTAACCAAGTCATTCGTGAAACCACTAAGAGAATCGTAATATTTTCAAGATGCTTAAAATATCGATCCAACTTTGACTTATCAATAAAAGTTCATTTTTTTTTAATATATAGAATTCAAAGGAGCAAAGTTTTGAATAGTATTGTGCTCTGTAATAATATGACGAACAAATATGTCAAAACCTCCCAGCTCTACTACATCTGGTATTTCCTTGTTGCATAAGACTCACCGTGATTGTTCTCATGATAACAAATCCTACTCTCTCCGCTGGCTGTTGTAAAATAGAATCTTCAGACTTGCATCTCTTTTTTTTTTTGAGGATGTTAAGTAACGTATCAAGTAGATAAAAGATTGACTCTTAGACGCAACTCACCAGTGGTTAATACGGTGGAAGCTTGTGCTAATTCGACGTACAAATGATAGTTCGGCAGTAAACAGGTGACGGCCACTTCATCACTACCGCAGCGTATCTCAGCTTCCTCACAGAGCAGCGAGAAACAGGACATTGCAACCAGTACCGCCTCCATGTCTATACTCCACAGGTACATGAAGAAAACAACCTGAAATATGATCAATAAATGACTGTTGGTAATGATTTGCGACTATATTTAGCTATTGAAAAAGTCAAGGATGAAAGCTGTTAAAATTGTTTGTATCACTACAGCGCAATTCCATGAAACAAAAATGAAAAAAAAAAGGAAATTTTAAAAGATTTTTATCAATATTTTTGAGAATATCTGGGAGCAAACCTCCAGCTTAATGTGCGCTTGCTTGCAGATCGCAATTTGACTGCCAACGTTGGCGTAGTCTTTGTTTTGCGAGAGGAAGACGTTGCGACAGATGAGGATCTCCCGTAGCCACTTGAGGATATCCGTATAGTTGACAATCTGATGTTGGATGAGCTTCTGTGAAATGGAAAAGAGAACCTGCGAACTGACGTCCCAGAAGGTGTTGATCGGTGCCTCGGGATTCCATGCTTTGATCTTATCGGGGTGATGAAGCACGAGGAGGGCTTCCATAGCTTCGTGGGCAATATCTGGCATGGTCAGTTGATGAACGAGGGAAACCAAGCCGTTTATCAGCTCCAGCGTAGAGCTTTGAATTTCGTGCCCTGCTTTTCCTTGATTCTGAAAACAAAGAAAAACCAAGGATTTTGCAATATTACTTCAGCTATTGAGGATGCAAGTGAATAGTTGATATAAGAATAACATTTTCGTTAACGCAAAATATAAAACTATAAAAAGAAATGAGAATCATACATACATTTAACATGAGCATTGGATCAGCGTGTATAAGTCGAACCATCCAAAGTAAAAGATTTCTATAACTCGAGACCTCCTCTCCTCGATCTTTATATTTATTTTGCTCCTTGCCTTTGAGCGTCAAGCTCTGTATCATATTCATACGAAGTGGCGTATGCGATATGTAGCTTTGGGATACTTTATTTAAGGTGTCCGTGAACATATTTCGTAATTCCGCACTTCGCGAGTAAACGAGATCGATTTGCGGCCACCATGGCAGTCTCGGCTGACTGACAATTCTGTAACATTCATTATATAGTCGAAGATTAATCAGACATAAACGTTGAAAGCGGCAAAAGAAAAACCAAAACAAAAGTTAACGTACTTGTACAATGAGCTGATAAGAACAAACTGATAGGTAGAGGGCGAGTTGAGATTGAGACAGACTTTAAAGACTTCGTTGTTGTGGGGCATGATTCTGAAGCAACTGACGAAACAGTCGATCATCAGATCCACGTCCTGGGCGACGTAGCTCTGACCCCTCGAGAACGGCTTGTTCGGATTGAATAGCAGGGAGGTCAGGTCGCTCATGACGTGCTGCACGAGGGTGAATATGACGTTGTTGGAGTCGAGATTGCTTACGTAGGTCGAGGCCTTGCATAGTTTGACGCAGGTGAGGACCGCCGCGTCGACCAGGGGACGATTCGATCCCCCGTGCATCACGAGGCTCTTCTTCACATTGTCTATGAAGCACTTCTTCTTCTTGTGCTCGGGCGAGTAGGGTGCGCCCGAGCCCGCGTTCACTATCTCCTCGAGGACCTTGGGCGAGAGTATCAGGAGCATTATCTGGAGTGGCCAGACTGCGGCGGCACGGCCCTTCTTATTGTCGGCGAACGTGTCGAGGATGTCGAAGAGCTCGCCGCACACCTTAACCAGCTCGTCGTTCGGCTTCTTCTGCAGATCGGCGAACTCCTTGGGATACGTGTCCATCCAGTTCCACACGGCCTTCTCCAACGAGCTCATCAGGACGAAGTGCGCGGACTTCTTGAGGGGCCGAAATTTCTGTATAGTTTCTGCGAAGCAACAAGAACATTCGCTACAGCAATGCCAAGAAAGGACGACTGCAAATTATTATTGCAAAACTATAGCTTTCATTTAAAGCCACGATGAGGTCTCTGAACTGAAAGAGAATCATTAGGGTACAAAAGATAACGAACAGTTAGTACATGAGAAATATCGTTAAATGCCACTGTTCGACTTGCCTCGTAAAAGACTTTATTTTTATATTATAAAGGGGTCAATCCCGTTGAATCGAATGAAAACGAAAGTAGAACATAACTACCAGTCCTACCAGTCAACAGTTTCGTGAGTCTATCGACGTCGACATTGATGTGCTGTATCAGTTCTATATCGCTGTAGTCTGGATTCTCCTCGATGGAGACCGACAGCTCCTGTAGTCGCGAGGAGATGCGATTGAATACGGCGCTGAAGAAATTCAAACTGAGAGCGAAGAGTACTTTACTCGCCAGATTCTTTAAATGGGCATTCTGTGGACTGTCGTTCGGTATATCTGAGAAAAGGCCACAATGATTTTCCCATTATTAAAAAACGATACAAAAAACGATTGCAAATCGACTGTAGCCGAGATAGGGAAGGGATAATATATACGGACCGATGAACTGGCAGATCTCGCGCAGTAGAAGCTTGACGTTCATGGCCTCGTCGTACTTGGTAGTGTCCTTGGGCTGGTTGGCCAAGCATCGCTCCAAGGTATCGAGGACGATGATAATGGACTCATAACAGTGCCTGTCCTGGTCGCTGCAGTGAAAGGAGCGCTGACCACCTACGCCGCTTGGCACCATCTCGTTCACCCTCTTCAGGATGTTGGTCAGTCCTGAGATAACGAGGGAGAAGCGATAGCGCGATATCTGGATCAGGCATTTCTTGTTCTTCTCCTCGTTGAGACGCGAGTGCGTTGTTTGCGGACCGGCTCGGCATGGCAGCTGAAACGGAACGTTCACGGCTTTTGTTATATATAGTGTATATGTATGTATAGCTCGATGAACGTGCATTTTACAAAGTTACGATGGCATATTAATGTTGACGCTAACTTTGTTGCAGCTAACTTTGTACCGTGCAGTTCGTCTATACCACGGTTATTATGTACGAAGCTAATGTACGCCGGCTAATGCAATCATATATAGAAGCGTTTGCACACGCCAAAAGTTTCGTTGCCTGCAGTACGAGTTGCGTCAACCCACCCCTCCTGCGTCCACGCTAATTTCAATTTTAGCGCGGCAACGGTCGTTTTTGCATATTGACTTTGACAAAAAAAAATGAAGAAAGTAATGACGCGCCTCCTGTATATCAATCTCGCTTATGTATTACGACCCCCGTATTTTCGCGAACAAAGTCTTTCGCACGCGCGCGCGCGATATCGGGGACGTCGAGAGAGAGAGAGAGAGAGAGAGAGAGAGAGAGAGAGAGAGATCGATAAAATTACGTGTGTGAGGGGGTGTTCGCTTTCGAATCGGGACAAGAATGAAAATTAAATGACGCCCACGCGCGAGGCTTCGCAACGACTGCACTGTTTATATGCCAAGCGCATCTAAATTATTATACGCCGACTACAATGCATCGACGTCGATATCATCACATAATTGATCTCGAAGCTTTTGGCTTTATGGAACATGATTGATTTCATCTACGTACACATATAAAGAAGCCCCATATTATAATATGCAACGTGTAAAAGTGTACAACAACATCCACACTCGAATCGCACTGCAAAACAAAAAAAAAAGAAGAAAAAAAAACTGCTGCAATTCGGTCGACCTCAAAACCTGTATAAATATAGCATGCATGGAGAACAAAATTTCCGCGCCTTCCTGCGCATCATCGTTCAATCCCAGCGGCCGAATTCGCGGGCCTGTGCGCACATCCCACCTACACGCGAACATATATACATTCATGGATGGGCTGCAGAAGGGCGGCGCGCTGGGCTAGATAAGGACCTTGTCCGTGAACCGAATCTCTCTCTAAGCGGCTCCTTTCATCAATCGCGCCCGCGCCCTACCCTTTATACACGTATATATATATATATAAAAGGCAGCCTCTAGGCGCAGCAACAGCAGCAGCAGCAGCAGCAGTAAGAGTCCCAGTCATCGCGGGAACTGTACAACGATGAATGCGCGCGTGCGCCCGTCCTTTTCATTCATGCATCAGACCGTGCGCGCCTGCGCCTCTCCCCCCGAATCCTCCCGAGGCTGCTGCTGCCGCTACTGATCTATATAGAACTTTTGGATGATTCGTCATGTCGATAGATTGATTTGTACGCGACCAAGGGATTTTTGAAATGCTTTTTCAATGCGTAATGAGAATTGTAAGAGAGTAGCGCAGAAAAAATATTTGTATTTTTCGGGACGGTATGATAGAAAAAGTAATGCACGCCCGAGATGAATAATGTAATATTTTTCTAAACTGCATTTGTTCGGCGATATGCCGCATACGATCGAGTATCGAGATCCATCGCATGAAAGTCTGCGAAATGCTGCGATTATCCTACAGCTATTCGTGTACATATCGCATCTTACAGACGCAGAAAAAAACTAGGAAGTAGCTATATAAGAGAAGCGCTCGTGCAGTCATACAGGGTGTGGGTGTAAGAGCGGCGGCGTCGGCGAGAAACGGGAGAGGAGCAAGGGGGATGTATATCGTATAGCAAATAGGTCAATGGAGGAAGGCTGCGTGCGCGCGCACAAGTTGGCAGTGAGAGAGAGAGAGAGAGAAAGAAGAGCTTCCGCGCGCGCGAGTGAACGAAAGGCGTGAGCGCGGTGGAACGAGGAGGGACTGTATACGCGGGGGCAGAGAACCGCGCACACCTCCTGAATGTGGAGCACGAAAAGGGATGTGCGGGATTGGGCGAAGGTCAGCAGAGGTCTTTAGATGAATGGACGCGCGGGGGAAGCGAGAGAGCCTCTATATAAGAGCGAATGGGGCCGATATCACTGACTCTCTCTCTCTCTCTCGCTGACTAGGGTACAGCACACGCCCCCGATGTATTGACTTTTACCGACTCGCTCCTGTATATATATATATAAATACCTATATACGCTTTTTGCCCCCCCCCCCCCGAGTTTGGGTCAAAGATCGGCGCTCTCTCTCTTTCTCTCTCTCTCGGCAGGCTGTATATATACTAGCTGATGATTATTGGCGCTGAGCATGCATCGCATGAGCTTTTCGTCGATTTGTTTTTCCGCGCGGTCTTGGTACTGCGTTGATCGGCTTTCCGTGAGACAGTTGAACTCTTTTAGTCGCATTGTGTTGGCACTTCATTATATAGTAATGTGCATATATATAAGAACGTCTACGAGGCTGGATGTGTGTTACGAGAAACTTTAATTGTAGAACCGTGTTGTTACAAACTGTAATTTACTTATATTTGTTATAACCGGCCTATTGGTATCGTATATTTAATTAGTTTATTCGATTAGAAAATTATAATTCGTATAATCGATGAATTACCACTACTACTCTATAGCCATCCTCAACTGTTATTCTATTTCAAATGAATTAGAAAAATGATAGGTCTCATAAGTCTTATCTTAAACAGAATGCTTAATCTACATCAAGCACTGGGGGAATTCAAGTCCGAATATCACTTGAAATTACAAATACAAAAAGTTATACCACAGAATCATAGGCATAACCATACTTGAGATCACTTTTAATTTGGAAAAAGAACGAATTAAACCAGCTGCACCTTGAGCAAAACGATTTATCATATCGAGCGCTAGATAGCTTAAACCCAAGTATAAATTTTCATCATTGATAGAAAAAAAAAAATATCGAATAGAAAGACTGTTATAGCTGCGATATATCCTCCTTAAAGTAAACAGATGGCATTTCCCACTTAAATTGTGCACACACTTTTCTCGCGTGACATTATTGTAATTATTGATTTCTTCAACTGCATTTCTCGCGCATATTATTAATCGTTAAAAAAAACTTGCTACACTTTAGCACTGTAATTGTGGGCGCAATGTTATTCATGGAGCAGACGACGCGAGTATTGCCGGTACAATAATAACAATCTATTACATCTATCGTTGGTTTAATTAATTTTAGAAGAAAAAAACTATGACCTCGACAATCGCACGTAAATTTTATTTTCATAGATTTATACATTGACTGTTAAAATATTAAATATTATGTGATATTCTGATTTCGACTGCGTAAAATAATCGTTAAAAATTTGTAATTACAATTGGTGAGAAAAGATATGTAACATGTATGAAACTAAATATCATCAATTTACTGATGAACTTCGCCTGTCACCTTTACTTACGATCTGTGCACTTACGGCATTCCACTATTATAGTATTTTCGCTTCTATTGAAAATTCCATGCATTTTAAGAGAAAATCGAAATAAACATATTGGCTAAAGTAAACGTACATATATACTTGGAATAATTTTAGGATTCGGGATGCAATACGTTATTCGATAATTAATTATAATTTAGGGGTTCAAATTAAAGCTTAAAAGAAGTTAAAGCAATTAAATAATTATTATAAAAATATGCATAAACATATATTATGTCTATTAATCAATTTTTTCTAAAAATGAAATGTCTCTTTTAAAGATGAAATATCGTCACTGATTTGGTATTTAATTACTCATTAGAAAGCTCATACATAACAAGGACATTTCAGTCTTTTCTACTGAAGTGAATTAAATAGCGATTTACTAAATATATTTACAAATTATTCGAAACAAACTTATCTATGATACAAAGATAAACGAAATATTTATACGAAAATCATTATTTGTTTCAGTAAATCGTTGCTTCTGTTCTTACCAATCTCTTATCTATATCTTATTTAGTTTAAAGAAAACTGTATATTATATCAATTATCAAAAAATCATATTCAACGATTAAAAATAAGCTTGAACCAGAAATCAACAGCCTAATTCACAAGTACGCATCAACTTAATAAATGTTCCAATAAACAATTTCCTCGACACTATTTTGATTTTCATTTCCTCCATTCATAAATAGAACCTCCCGTTCCAGAAACCTCGGCCGCGAGTATTTCATGTGCCTTTGTTTCGCTCGGTTTCTGCGCGCGCGGTCCCACGTAATACTTCTCTCGCGCTTCTATCGCTATATAAACCCGGCCGAGTAAAAAAAGGCATCTAACGGGAGATGCTGCTGCAGCCCCGAAAGTTTTTTCATTCGCGCCGACGAGGAATAAAACGATATCGTCCTCGCGACGAAGGAAATTTTTTTTCGTTTCGGTGGGGCGGGGTTCGCACGATAACGAGCGATAAGCGCGAAACGCGCCTCCTCGTGTGCGCTCTTGGGATACGGAGAAAACAGTAGGGGAAAGGGGAGGGGGGAGGGGCAAGAACAGTGTATGTACGAGAGAGGAGGGAAAGCTGGAAAGACATTCCGTATATATAGCTTTCAAAAGTAAATCGAATAAATGAACGAGGAAACGTATATTGTGGATGGAACAATCGAGAGGATTCCTCTTTGAAACGAAAAGAATTTTTACAGCAAGACATTGAAGATTACGGTGAGAATCGGGAAGCTTCGATGGAATGTGTTAATGTAATTTGATAGACTGATGCGTTTCAAAGGATTAGCAAAGCAAACTGAAATATCGTATAAAATTGCGCTGAAGAACACAATCTAATACATTTAATACTGAATTCATCGTTGGTATTTAATTTTCAAGTAGAAAGCGCCAAGTAAATTAAAGCCAAGATTAATTTTCTAATAAATAATACTTATTTTTTCGTTATTTTAATTTATTGACTAAATATTTAATATTTAGGTAGAAGAAATTCATAATAATTCGTGGTAATGTATCATTTTTTTTAACTAAAATCGTGCTACAAACAAAAGCTTACATAAATAGCATAATTAAAATAACTTTCCATATGCCAAGTAAACTAAAATTTAGATTGAAAGGAACGTGTGGGTTACACATTAAACATTTGCTGTTTCTATTTTAAAAACGTTCAAAAATTTATTATAGGATTTGAAATTGCAGATACTTAAGAACCTACAAAATAATTCTTGTTTATATGCATATTGAAAGGTTTATTACAAAATTTTTGTTTAAGTGCAGTTTCAAATAATAAATATATACTAGTCTCAGCATAATAATATGCTTAAAAATATTTATAAATAGGCACATGAGCCTTTAGTTATAGGTCACTAACAATGAAATCATGATTTTAAATATGATAATATACTTTTCTTTAAAAAGCATATTATTAATGTATGTAATTTTTAAAGTAGACAGTGTAAGAAACCCTGAAATTATGTAAATGTTGTTTTTTTACATTATGCGTACAAGTTTTATAGTTTATTTTCATATTTGATCAACTTTGTTAGAATTTAGTTTTAAACTTAAGCTTCATTTATATCTACAAATGGTTTTTATTTTGGTTTTAACAAAATCCTAAACTTAATCTCTTTCATTCAGTATATCCTAATAATATATATAAATCTTTTTATTCGTACCACATATATTACAAGAAACAATGTTTTTTATAATTACTTCAATATATTTTTTTAAGATTACAATACGTACTATTCAGTAAATATTCATTTAAACTCTGCTGTAGAATAGTTTCTTTGCACAAAAATTGATTTCCAATTTTAGAAGTTTTAAAAGTATGAAACACTATTCATGAACAGATAATTTATATCTGAATAGATTACTTATATAGATTACTTGTTTGCTGAATTATTTTTACAGTAACTTCATAGTTTAAAAATAAAGATCAGCCTTGGGAAATATACTATTCAAATGATAATTTCAGATACAGCCTATATTCAAACACCTATCTTCAAAGTTATATCCAAATGCTCAAAAATCACAAAAGAAACTGAATCAAGTTCAATGCCAGTGCAGACATCACTGGACATTAGAATCCATTCAGAACCGAGTCTAGCAGAATACAATTTCAGCAGCATGCACACATACACATACATATGCACACATAGATACTAAACTATATGCGGTATATGCCATCTGCGTGAACCTCCCGTGAACACACGACGTAAGGAAAGCGCAAGGAAGATTCTTTTCTGCAGGCCAAGCGTTCGTGCGCTCACACAAAAACCCACCTCGATCTCGCAACTCCAATAAGGTATAAAATGACCGAGAAAAAAAAAGTCAGGTATACGAAAAGCTATGCAAGGAGTCAAAAGCGAGGACAAGGCACAAAAAAATACAAACAGAAACAAAAAAGAAGAAGAAAGCATGAGCAGGTATAAATGCGGTATATATATATATATATACACACATAGGTCACACGCAGAGAAAGCACTCGGAAAATAAATACCTGTTCCTCGAAACGCGCGATCAGCGAATTGGCCCACTCGCCCGGCTTCTGCGTGCCCATCGCCGTGTACCCGCTGATTTTCCTCCGTTGTCACTCTTGTTCTCTCTCTCTCTCTCGCGTGCCGCGCTCGCTCCTTAGTCGTCCCGACGCCTAAGCACCACGAGGGGGAGAGAGAGAGAGCGAGAAGCAGCCTAGGACCGACGTGGAGCGGGACTGTCTTCGGCGCTACGTCCGCTGCCGCCGCTGGGCTCTCGACGCACTTCAACTGCACACGGAATACACACAACCTCTACTCCTCGCGCTCTCTCACCGCGGCGTTCTGTCCCCAACAGATTTCCACGGGTTACGTCCTCCGCTGCAGGGCTCCTTTATAGAAGCACGAGTAAAGGGGGTTAGGCTGGCCCCAGCGGCTTCTTCCCGCCCGACCTCGACGTTGTCGCTGTCGTCGTCTTCGTCCTCGTCGTCCTCGTCCTCGTCGTCGTCTTCGTCGTCGTCGTCCGCGCCCTCGTCCTCGTCATCATCGTCGCTCGCTTATTATAAGCACCAACACTGCAGAAAAAGTACGTATATAACACACAGACACACAGGAACGGACGTGGGGCCTGATTGTATGCGCCTATACATATGCCCCTTTCTCTCTCTCTCTCTCTCTGTCTCTATCTTGCTTTATGTGTGGGTGCAGAGGATCCTAGAGAAGAGGAGGTTACACTCTGTCTCTCCTTGTCTTTCTAGCGGGGCGGTCTATGTGGTGGAGACGACGACGCCAAGCAGCGCGCCGCGCACACACTGACGAGTAACAACGCGCTCTTTGCTTCGAGCCGGGATTTCTCGCTCTGTCGTCCGTGTGGCCCGTGTGTCGATGTGTGAGAGAGAGAGAAAGAGAGAGAGAAAGGCTACACAGGCAGACAGGCTACACTGGGCTGAGCTGAGTGCCGCTGCCGTCGCTGCGCTGCTGCACTGGCAAATGCTGCTGCTGCTGCTGCTGCTGCACGCACACACACACGCGTCTGTGAGTGCGGATACTGGATGCGCGCCGCGACGGACGCAAAAGCGCGTACACGCTATACACTTCTCTATATAAGTGTATATATGTGTGTATACAGTGTGGGAGAGCGCTAGCGGCCGACGAGAAAAGCAGAGGAGCCAGCGCCGCTCGCGCGCTTCTCTTCTTTGAGCTTCTCTGCGAGCTGGCTGCGGTGTGCGTTTCTAGTCGAGAGCGAGAGAGAGAGAGAGAGAGAGAGAGAGAGAGAGAGAGACGGCCTGTTGGAAAGAGATGGAAAGTTATCGTTCTATCGAGAAAGAGAAAGAGAGTGAGAGAGCAAGAAAGTTTGTATATAACGAGCTGTTTTCAAATTCCGTGCTACTGAATGCAAGGTGTATAGTTGCACGGCTGCACCTATGCGCTCGTACATTTTAATTAATGTATACGTATTTAAATTTTGAACCCTTGACTGTTTGAATATACGCGAACCAAATCTATACCTGCATCACTGTGTATATACTTGAGATTAAAATAACGGAGAAGGGTTTAATGGAGGTTTCGGATTCTCATTTTAATTCATTCGTTTACAGCGATGAAAAGATTTATACCAACTATCCAGCTTTTTATATTCTTTATCTTTTTCGTCTAGAGGTGACGGAATAGGGTAATTTTAGCTCACGTCACATTAAATAATTAAGCTGTTCCTTTTTCTTATTAAAATCGGAGCAGAATGCAATCTGCGAGAGATTTCACGTGAGAGTACTCAGAAGTGCAAGAGGTAAACAATATAGACGAAAATACCATCATTATACTAAGAAGCCGTTTTCAATTTTTGAATTTAAAGAACAATCACGTCTCAATCGAATTAGAAACCGCATTTATAAGTTAACAATAGCGTCATTCTAAGTATGCAATTTTAGAAAATGTAGGAGAAATGTGTAAAACTCTAGCGTAAATACCACGGATCCGCTTGGAAGAAATGCTTCGCGAGGTTTGATGAAGTAATACGACAGGAAATTTTATTTTATTTTCATTTTATCTCTAATGTCACGCATAATTCAGACCATTTTCAAAATATGTAATACGTAAATGCGGAAACGCTTGTTCATTTTTCTACTGTTGTAATGTATCAGACATGAACGAAAGCGGAGTAAAATGTTTACTCCAAAAGGTTCTTCTTGCATCTAACTTACAAAAACGTTTTCCATTTAAATTTTAATTCATCTAATTGTGCCACTTAAAAACACTTTTCTCTTTCAACTTGAATTACATTAAGAATTTTGGTAAAATTGAACCTATGCCCATTATAAGTTCTTATTTATCCCGATTATTATTATTTAAAAATTGAATTGATGAATTTCATTTATCATATTCGATATTCTTTTAACAGAGCAAGTTAACCTTTTTTTTGCAAATTTCGACTTTTCATTATTCACATCTACATCTAAGTAATAGTAGAACATCAATTTAACATAATCAAATCGAGAGCCTTTACTATTTTACGATGTACGAAACTAACAGCGCAACACGTTTGAGGTTAGAAAGTATACTCAGCCCACAGCTGAATACATTCCGGATATCGTATTGCATCCACAACCGCCTACGATATACGACACCTTGCATCACTAGCGAACCAAAACTAGCTGACATCAACAATAATATCGTCTGCAGAATGTGTGAATCAAATGTTTGTTTGTCTCTATACCTGCTCGTGAAGCACAGTCTGTCCCCTATCTCTCGCTCTCTTATCAACGTTATACTTTTGCTGCCTCTTCGAGAAGAAAACGGAGCGGAACAAAAGGAAGACGACAGAGAGTGAAGATGACAAAAGAAAAAGTCAGAAGAAGTCCTCGAGATCTTCCTTTCGCGCTTTTGCGGCGCCGACGAGGACGAGCACACGCGCGGCGCGACTGTTTAGAACACCGCCATTTACGAACCCCGGAGCCGTCGACTGAATATCAGAATGACTGCTCTGCTGCATGACCGACCTGCGCGAGTTGAAAGAAAGCCCAGAGAGGGAGAAGGCGGAGGTGGGAAACAGAGAGAGAGAGAGAGAGAGAGAGGACGAAATTGTTAATGAAAAGAAGACCGCTCGGCGCTCTTGAACCAAGTACGAGTCGCGAGAAGGATAGAAATAGTCTCGAATATATATTTGATGTCGCGGTGGTGGTGAGAAATAGAGGCAGGCAAATTGTAATCAACGTTAGATGTAAAGCGAAGTAATAAAAAGAGGGTGGGCTGCATGTGTATACGTGTATATGTATGTACAACGGGGTTGGATGCATGACGCCATGAAGAGGCAGTGAATAAGCCAGTGGCGCGAGGAGAGGGAGCAAATAGAGAATGGCAAGGGAGGCGCATGCGTGCATACGACCGCGCCATTCATAAATTGGCTCGCTCGAGCTCTGAATTATTATATCGGTCGATATATGACCTTTTTGCATGCCTTGACTTTTCACATCTCTCCCTCGGTGGAGCCGCCCGTTCATGGAATTTCAGGTGGCTCGCTCTCTCTCTCTCTATCTCTTTCTCTCTCCGTCGTCCCTCCCTTTCGCAATTTCCGACCTTTTTTTTAGGGCTTCCGCAGCAGCGATTCCGAGCTTCGAGACCCCGCTTCTTCTCTTCCCGTCGTTCAAAACCACTCGAGAGTCGAGAGCCCGTCCTATTTATGCAGGAAGCAACGCACACACACACACTTAATACACACAGGGGAGGGAGCCTCGTGTATTTTTCCCGCACAGCTGTTGCACGCGTGAAATTGTCCTTCGGCTTTGTTGGTTCTCTGAATCTGGTTAATCGAGCGACTGCGAACGCCTTTTTTTATCTCTAATTGCTGTCGTGATTATTTTCAGAGCTTTATTTACGATTTTAGAGACTTCTGTTGTACTTTACTGACCTGGAAATAATTAATTGTAATTTTAGATTTATTGTAATTTGAAAATTTTAATGATATTTTATGAGCTCTTTCAAATGTTAATGTCAGACTAGGTGAATTCAGTTATTATAGACATCAATCATTTACATATATTATACTAAACATTTAAATTATTAAAAATTACTAAAATAGTTTGAATATTCGAGATGCTATTGCTTTCAGAAGAATTTTCTGATAAAATGTTTTGTACTCAAAATTATCTTTTTAGGTGAAACAGAAATAAATATTCTTTTGCGCATAAAATTATAGGATAATAGGAATATTACTAAGAAATATGTCGGATGTAAAAATATTTTTATAGAAAAAAGTTGAAAATTTTATTTTTGTAAAATGTGAAATATTTAAAAAACCATTTTCTTAAAACATATTAAGATTTTATATTGCAATAAGAATTAATAAGCTCACCACTTCGCCTCACTACATGGAATATTTTGTATCCAATTCCATAATCATTTAATTTATCATGAAGTTGTACTCTCTTAATTTTCTAAAACATTTTTGTGTTATAGAATTATCAGCAAATATCAAGTGCTAGAAAGATTTACTAAAATAATAACTTTTATGATAGACAGAAAAATGTACAAAATAGTTGTACTTGATTATAATCAAGTACAACTAATAATAAAAATAATAACTTTTATGATAGACAGAAAAATGTACAAAATAGTTGTACTTGATTATAATCAAGTACAACTAATAATAAAAATATTTTCTATATATCATAAAAGTTATTATTGTAGTAAATCTTTCTAGCACTTGATATTTGCTGATAATTCTATAACACAAAAATGTTTTAGAAAATTAAGAGAGTAAAACATTTAGTATATATTTATACAAATTCAGTTTTCGTAAGAGAAAACTAATAATATTTAATAATATGCATTATGTAACCAATTTTTATTTACGATCATAAATTGTAAAAAAAATCATAATTGAAAAAATATACAGGTTTAGTACAATCAGCCATTTGTAGCACTCGACCGTCAAATGGTAAAAATGCACGATACTGCATATTTAAAATTTCAAGGTAAAGTAGTTTTGAAAATCGTATATATTATAATCTGAAACGATCCATCTATTATATTGCTTTTTAGAATAATAACAACTAAACAAAACTTCCCCTAATACTGGATCACTTCTCGCGTCAGGGTTTTTATATTGAAAACTACTATTTTCTTACATCTGCTTATTTATTAATTATTAAAAATGGCTTTATTATTAAAAAAATGATAATAATCTTCTTAAAACAAAAAACAATTTGTATCAATGAAAACATTGATGGAATAAAAAGGAGCAGGAAAGAGACAAAGAATAGAATGGTGTAAAAGATATTTAATTGTATGGAAAGAGGAAAATATATCTTATGTGGCTCAATAAAAATAATCTATTATTTAGTTAACATATTTCTTTTAATAAATAGATTGTAAAATAATCTTTATAACAAATTCATCCTAAATTTTAAAACTAATTACTATCACAATATGCATTTCCGATATATTTCATCCATTAGTTTACACGCAATAATTATAGTTCGGTACTTCACTTATTACGTAATAACTATAAATAAAGATATCACAAAAATAGAGTATCCACAATCATGGTATGTATATATAATATATAAATATATAATTTGATGGTGAAATCTAACAAAAATATAAAGACACTATTAATTTAAAATAAATCGGCTTCGACTTTGTGGAACTGCATTATGATAATGGGATCAAAAATATACACAGAGAGAACCAATTGGCCACAGATAGGTAAACAAGATTCATGCAGCTAGGTAAATCAAGACCAAAAAAGAGTAATTATTCCTTTTTGTGTACATAAAATTTTTATGTATTCAGCAAATGGAGCGACTATTATTTATATTATTGTATTTGCTGTTTTAATTCATATTTGTTGCTACTGTTTCCGATTTACCGAGCCATCTTTAAAACTATCATTAATTTTAACTATAATTTTCGTAAAAAGTGTCCCCGTCATGTATATAATGTGACAGTAAATCTCTTCCCATATCTTCTTGCTACAGTTGATTATCACAATCTTTAAAAAATATATAAACCTTGTTCACTAAATAGATCTCAGGAAAAACCAGTAATATTATGCAAGAAACATTTCACTTCTTATTTATATAGTAAATTTTTTTTCTAACTCATTTACGGTAGCCTGGAGTACATCCTTGTCCCTGAGACGATGTTTTTCAATGCAATGTACATTTTTCATATCCAGATCCAACACTCGTACGTTGACTAAAAAACTTTGATCCTTAGATAGATCAATGCGATGAATAGAATTGACACTTGTAGGTAATTCTCTGCAAAAGTAAAAACAATATTATCATGAGATACCGAACTTTTTTAAATATAAGATTGAATAAAACATTGCAAAAATTCTATTTTTATCAAGAATTTCTTATTTCCAATTGTAGGTTTTATCACGATTGAGACTTGCAGCAGTTGATAAATGACCAAACCAACAGCTGGTAAGGTAGAAGCCTACTAACCGACACTTTAGGATAGGAAAGTTTTCTTACTTATCTACTTCCTGAAAAGCCATCAATATCGAACAGTCCTTAGCAGTACAGAAGAGCAGGTAGTTCTTCAAAATATCAAAACAGTCTTCAACTGTTACATTTCTCAAGAAGTCGTTCTTCATTATTTTATCACAGACAATCTCCTTCTGGTCATCGGCATTGTTATTTTTCTTGTGGGACTTGGACGTTGCATTCGGTTTACGCTGCGAGTCTTCATCCTGGATTATCCAATCGGACAGATGCTGCAGAGTAGTAGTCTATGTAAAATAACAAAATTATGAAATGAAAAATACAGCGTATCCCCATTCAAGAAGAGTATTATATTTTATATCGTTGAAAAGTTTTTTTTTTTTTTCATGCCACTGAACACGGAGTTTCATTATTATTAACAAACATTTTAGAGCAATCGCAGATATTGAAATGAAGAAATTATAAAATAAGAAAATTCGAATTTCGTCAGTTTGCGTATCAAATACAATTGTTTAGCTTTGGTATGAAAAATTTCAATCGACGTTCAACGTTTTCTCAATATTGTAGTAAATGAATTGTTCCAAATAATTTATGAATAATCAATTGCGTTAATGCAATGCAAACATTGACACAAGTGCAGCTCTACATCCACTACACAAATGTTATAAAAGTAAATCCCCACTTTTTCAAGCCACCTCTCGCAATAATAACGATGAATTGCGCATAAACTGTATCGATCACATATACCAGTTTGAAATGTTTCAACTTTGCAGCACGAAGAACGTAACGCCGCGGCTGCACGAATTTAGCCGGAAAATCCAGCTCTATATCCACGGCCGTGAGAGATAAAAGAGATAGAGATATAACCAAACGGTAGGGTAAAAAAGTAAAAGTCACCTTGCAGCGGACCGAGTAGCCCGTGGTCCCGTAGTAGTCGAGGTCCGCGTAAATCAGCTCGTCGTTGAGGATCGGCGAGAGGCTGGCGTAGAGCCAAGTCACCAAGTCGGCACCGTAGTTCTGCAGCCTCTGCATCCGTAGAATCCGCTCGAGGACCGAGCCATCGGCTAACTCCTCGTTGCTGCTGCTGCGGCTGGCCAGCAGCTCGCATTCCTGTCGATCAACCGAGACGGCGTTTCACGTTTCTCTCCTCTACGCTTTTTTTCCTTCTCTCTCTCTCTCTCTCTCTCTGTCTCGCGCGCTCGCATGCATATACGAGAACCGAGGGTTATACGGACATTTGTTTATACACGCGGCTAAGTGGCTGACGTGATTGTTGGCTCTGGAGGACCGGAAGAATGTGTGTGTGCGCGCGCGCGCGTGTGTGTATGTGTACATGAATTCGCGGCGGTTGCTTTGGCTAAAAGATATTCCTCGGAATTCTTGAATAAGTTTAGATCGATTTGCGGAATTCGAACTTTTGTACGTTCGAAAGAGGACGCGAATGATTGATTAAAGAGAGTTTAATTAACGAATAATAAATAGGTAATTAGATAATGCGATTTTCACTAACTGAATTGACAGTTTTCACATCGAGTGATCAGATTAGGATAAGCGAATAGCTAATTAATTGGTCGTTTCCTTTTTTTTCTCGGTAAACAAAAAAAAAACAGTAGCGCTTCCAAACAGCCAAAGGATTCGAAAGTAGTATTACGATCCAGTTTTCAAAAAAACACGGAAATTCAATTACTTTTTCCGACAGCGCTATACCATAAGCCAGTCGGTGTACATTTTTTTCTTTCTCGCTCCGGTCGATCATCAGTACTTGCACATCCACTAGCTCTAATCAACTACACCAAATCAATTCAAATACGAAAGATATTTAATATACTGCAAAATCAGATTACCGATGAAAAGTAGTAAGTAGTGCAGCAATAATTATAAAAAATAGACCATGCTTGAATCACCTCGTCATTGAGACTCAACAACGACTTAACTCTCTCCACGAGTTCGGGCTCCAATCGACTCGGTATCTCGCCTGCAGCTCTCAGCTCTTTAAGCTCGGTAATGTCAGGTAGATCGAGTTGGCGTCCAGCGTCGAAGCCTCGGGTCAAGGCGCATTTGACCAACTCCAAAAATCGTTCCAGGCAGACTTGGGAGTCGTCGCTGGCGAACCAGTCGGCGAGGATACGTTGGGCCAGCAGTCGCGGCTCGTCGTCCTCGGAGGCAGCGGCGGCGGCGGCGAGTCTCTCGTCGTAGACCACCGCGCCATCCTTGAAGATCTTCAAGTTGTTCTGGGGCGAGTTTAGCAGAGCTAAGAGGGCACGATCCATGCGCTCGGCATGGCCGGAAAACAGATCAAATGGACAGTAGGCACTTGGTTCCCTTATGCTGCCTTTTTGAGTCTAAAATGTATTTTTTTTTTTTTAATGCGGTTCAGTTTTGATTCGGTTTCGATTCGTTGTTTATTTGCTTTGATTTATGACGAGTTGGTATCAAGGCGAAGGGAAGTGATTGTAAAGAAATGCTATTGTCAAATATTTTATAAGGTTTTTTTAAGTACACTTTTGGTAAGTTTTGTCGATATTTCCTTAAGAAGGTGCGGAATTGCTTTTCCAATTGTTGTTTTCCGGTTTGGAAATGCGAAGGTGGTTTTTCGTAGACTATTATAAACAAGTCTCACAGGCATGATATTATTATAACTATTATATATTCCATGAGCAAGGAAGCATAACAATAAGTAAAGGAATTGCTTGCTTCGACAAATAAGCGCAACTATTATTATCACAGTTATAATGTATGAATGGCGAATATGCAGAGTATTTATTTATTTTATTGTTTTGAGCTGAATTAAAAAATATATTTTATTTAATGTGTTCTCAAACTATCTTTCGCAGTTTTTATCGCGATAACGACGATCAGATTAAACTCCTGAATTTTACAAGAACCTAATTTCTTAAATGAATTATAATTGTAATATACTACCTAAAACATTACATTCTCATATAATTATTCGATTAACCGAAAAATCCAATCAAGCGTCTACTACTGGAATATAAAACTGCATTATAACAGGCCTATTATCCTATAAAGTTTATACCTCATTACGTTGGAACATAAAATTTTATGATTCTATACACATCTTTTGCAAATCTCAGATATTTCAAATTGTAGTAACCCTACTAATTACTTAAACCTACTGTTACACGTTGAATTTTGGAGAGTGAACAATTTTATCGTTTATTTCCTTTCTTTCTCGTTAACATTTTTTGCAATTAAATTAAGAATTAAAATAATCTCCGGCGTACTTGACTTTACTACGTTCTCTTTCGCTACATTATTTACGCAACGAATGAGAGCTTTAATACTCGTTTATGCGTAGAAAATTATGGTCGTATATGAAACTGGAAGAAATGCGACTCATTAAAATACACGCGATCATTTTTCTTTCCACTTCTGCAACTTTATTCTATTTCATAAAAATATTTTTTACTACGTCAAAGAAAAAGCTTTTCGCGTCTGGACACAATTTAGCAGAATATCACTTATAAATTGCAGTGATTATTACGATACTTTTACGCATCAAGGGATCTCTAAAAAAACCTGCACACACGTTTAATTTAGTAATGGTTTCATTTTGTTTGTATAAGCTACTCCGTAGTTCCCGAGAAGATTAATAAATGATTTCTAATGCTTTCCCGAGAACGCGCTACAAAAGCTTCACGAAAACTTTCTAAAAGCCAGGAGCGCGTCGACGCAGACCATTAATCTCACCCAAAACGTCGATAAAGACAATTTTCGCTGCGCGAGGCGACGAGTTTTCACATGCGTATGTAGGTGCCTTGCACGCTTCAACTAAGCAGAAATTATCCCGGTGGACAGTTTAGTGCATATAATTCGTAGCTGCTTTAATTATTTTGAAAGTGTCTCGCGTCGTTTCACCACTTGCAGATGGCGTGCTAATGTTCTTTGTCGAGAGAGAGAGGCTGCTTTCTTTTTCATCTCTCGTTTCTTTTCTTTTTTTTTCATTGACAATCGTACGCGACGCGTTTGCCCGATGTTGAATTTGATCGAAATTCGTTTTGACACTAGTCTGGTTATGCACATTACAAGTCCCATACACGTTTCAAAAATAAATATTGTGCGGTTCCGCTTGTAAAATGGAATATAGGGCCACTTTACGAATTTTAATAATCTTGATTTAAAAAAAGGTACGAGTCTAAAGTCTAAATTCAAAATGATTCATCAAATTGCAGTAAAAACTATAATGCGAAGACAATATAGATTTCATTCAGCCAGTCAGTGAATTTGGTAGATAGAATTTTAAAAATCAATATGTGCACCATTAAACTAGATTAAAATGTATAAATATATCTGTCAATAAATTCCTTTCCGTTATGGAATTTTCTTTGGAATAGGTCGCACCGCGGCGCTTACCTTGTAATACTGCATCAAGCAATAAGGACATTTTTTGAACTGTCGATCGCGCTTGCACAAGTATCCCTGCTTCGGCTTGATTTCCACGCAGAAAGTAGGCTTGCTCGAGAAACTGGAGAGGTGTTGCGGTAGAAATGTGAAATCGGGAAATTTAGTGGCGTATCCTCCGACGATTTCTTTACTCCGACGATTCTCTGAGACAGAAATCATAAAAGCACGTTCTTATTTGTCGTCCTGTGTGAATATTTGAATCTTTTCAAATGATCGGCGTGCTTTTATAATATAGCTGGTAAGATGTTTTTATAATAATAATAGTATGGAAAATTTGGCAATATTCGGTAAAACATTTGTAAAAAATCATTTCATATGAAAAATTTTTTGATTTAATACAGGGAATTCGTTAATCTCACTGTGAACTTTTACTTATGTGTATTATTTTTTCGGTTACTCTGTGCCCGCCATTCTTCATGTCCAATTCATCAGAGTAGAATTCACCCATTCTTTATTAAGTTTAACCGCACCTAACCGAGGACAAGAAATTTCAGCAGTCTTGTCTAATTTCTAAACTTGTCATAATATATAAACCGAGCTTTACTTTATACTTTTTTGTTATACGCTAATCCAGTATCAAAGCAGTAAATGAAAAAAATGTTGATTTGCCAAAACGATATATGACAGGCCAACTTGTTTTGAAGATCATTAAAGTTCCAAGTCCCAAGCATTAAAATTTTCATCTAATAAGAGATAAAAAGGCAAGGAGAGCTGAGGCACCGCGGCAGAATAAAAATTCTGCCACGCAACATCACACAGTCGCTCGTGTGTGTGCACGCGAGAGAGAGAGAGAGAGAGAAAAGAATCACGTCTAGACTTCAAAACAGCAGTTCCAGTCCCTTTAAACACCCAAGCATACGCTGCTGTATATATATATACTCACTGCATACACTGCTCTTCCCTCCCCATTCGCTTATCTCCACGCAAGCCAAGTGCAGTGCCGCTGCTGCAGCGCATCCACTCGTATGTGTGTATGTGTGTGTGTGTATGTGTGTCTCGTCTTCCGTCGCGTCTCTCCTCCTCCTCTCTCTTCCTCGGAGCGTAAATAAAAACAAAAACAGAGTCGCGCCGCGTCGAGCATTGCGTGCATATACGTATATGCAGTCTGTGCGTTGCAGTCGTAGAATGTAACTAAGGAGAAAGAGAGAGAGAGAGAGAGAGAGAGGAATTTCGGGGTGTTCAGCTGGTCGGAGCGATCCGGTTCGAGGTGAAATTCGCCGGACCGTGCCGCCGAGAGACTTTCCGCTGCACCTTGTCTGTGCGTGTATCTCTCTCTCTCTCTCTCTCTCTCTCTCATTCTGGGCGAAGCGAGTGCAGCATTATACCTGTGAGAATCGTGGAGGAATACCTCCCGAGAGAGAGAGAGAGAGAGAGAGAGAGAGAGAGAGAGAGAGAGAGAGAAAGAGAGAGTCAAGGCTTGGAAGACCAGGTGGAACGAAGAGAGGAGAGAGAGAGAGAGGGAAAGAGAGAGAAGCAGAGGAAGCGTGCAGAAACGTGCTTTTACGGAGAAATGAAGGGTTCGCTTCCAAAAGGAGACACGAGCGAGTCGATTCCTGCGCTCTTTCTTTATACTTTCCTCCATAATTTTTTTTTCTCTCCATCTCTCTCTCTCTCTCTCTCTCTCATTTCATCGGACTTATACACAGCTGAATTGACTGGTGCTTAAGGAGTAGTCGGTGTGTACCTGTGAAGAATGGTCGATTTTTGGGTAAATGTGCCCTTTACGACCCCAAAAAAAATTGTACATAAACTCCCCCAAATTGATGGATTTTTGGAAATCTTGGAAATGGGATAATAAGTGCTGCAGACGTGCAGACGAGGAAAGAGAAAAGTAGGTATATACCATATGGCTGAGGATATAGGTATCCGATTCGTATGAGGGAACATGTTTTTGTACAGCTTACAGTGCACAGCTTTTATTCCAAGTGCCTTTTTTCTTAATTTAAACGTGCTCTAATGTTGGGGGCGGGGATTTTTCGTTTTTATTTCTTTGTGTCTTTGTAGAAAGATGCCTCGCAATTTGGTGAAGATGTAAGTTTCTGAGGTATCCATTTATTTTACTACTAACTGTTTAGTGTAAAATAACATTTTAAAAGTCTATAAATTTAGTTATTTTTTTGTAATGAAAATGCTGTAACAAATATGTCCTGAAAATTTTATGTGATCCAAAAGAAAATCATACAAGGATTATAATGAACGCAGTTATGGCACAACTCTTATACAACATAAAGTGTTTCCTTTAACTTTGTTGCTTGGTTAAAAAATGTAATACATGCTGATTTTTAAGAGCCGAAACTTATATTTGAATGCCCCAAAAGTTTGTTATTTCATACTTTTTTGAACATCAATTAAGTGTTTGTATAAAAATTGTTTCTTTATCGATGTCTATCATTTGGATGAACCAGTTGATACCTACATATTTACCAGATTTTATTCAATATTAGGTACCTTTAATAAACGTAAAGTTCATTTATTTTTTATCAGATCGGCGTAGTTTGTGAGGCAATTCGCGAAGCCACAGTTTACATTTTTAAGTGTACCGATGCATAAACAAAGATGATAAGTCTACTGTGCAAAAATAGAGAATTTAAAATATTCAAGTCCTCTCGTCAAGTCCTTATACTATGCACTTTCAAATTATGATGTCACGTTATTATACCGTTAAATTTGTAACGCTCAAAAGCTATTTCTTCTTCGTATCCGAGCGATCCAATGAAACGATCCTGTACAGCTGTTGGAACGTGAACTGGAGATGTGGCGAGGATCACAGCCAGAGTTACATAAATAAAAGTAAGAAAAAATTGAAATCCAAATAATTCAAGCTCGCAACGACACAAATCACAAATTTAATGATCCTTAGAAATGGTAATATTCCCTTGTAGTCCAACAACTTGCATTTACAGTCACTGGCCGCCCAAAAAATTCATTTCTGCCATGCTCCGATGAACTGAATAATGACTCTTCGTTTCTCCCCCTCTCACTCTATTTTTCTCAATACAAAAAGTTATTACGGCTTGGGAAAAGTGCAAAAAAGTGCGCAATCTCATACTCGTTTTTAATAGAGCCGAAAAAGATTAAAATGTGTAGTTTGTCGGTGAAAGTTTTTCGATAAACACCGAATCGATGAACATCAACATCAGCATCAGCATGAGCATCGGCATCGGCAGCGACAGTGCCTTCGCTATGTTCGCTGGAGCAGGAAGAGGCACAGCAGCGCAACAGCCGCGATCGTATATAATTAGATGGCGAAAAAAAAGGTGTCGAGTACCGTACACAAGCAATCTAAATTAAAATACTCTTCAATTCTTCTCGGATAATCTGCCATTATTCAATGGTGGCTCTCTCTCTCTCTCTCTCTCTCGTGCGCGCGCGCGCGCTTGCGTGAGTCACACGCATTTGCACGCCTTTCTCTTCGGTTCAGCGATCATTATAGAAATCGATCAGCCGCTCGACCCGATCGTCCGACTCAAAAGAAAATTCATTCTGCTTCTGCAGCCGAGCAAAAACTATATATATAAACGGATTATTTTTCACAAATATTGAAGATAGAGGGACAAAAACGGCAGGATGTATAATCAGACCTCGCATTTTCTCTGTTTACAATAGTGCGCGCGATATCTCAAGCTCGGTGCACAACCACAAAACGCAACAGCTGCCAGTAAGAAATGAAAGTTTCGTTGAAAACAAGAATTTTTTCCTCTCTTTCTCTCTCTCTCTTTCTCGCAAGAGCTACACAGCTCCAGAGAAGACAAGGTGCAGGCGTGCTCACAGAACTTTCCATCTTGCGGGATGCATCGGAAACTAGTTATAACTTGTACCCTCTCACGGGGTTCGAAATCTATAAAACTCAAGGGAGCGCGCGCGGGAGAAAAGGTATATAAGCCAATAAAGGACCGATGAACGAGAAAAAAAAGGGAAAATAGGACTTTATATAGGTTCGAAACGGGAACCCAATGAAACAACGTTCGTATAAAAGAAAGAGGGAGGGAGACAGACAGAGAGAGAGAGAGAGAGAGAGAGACGGCGATTGACGGCACAGGTTTCCATGGGATATTTATCGCGGAACCCTGAAAAATCGGCTTCTTCCTTTTCACGCTCCGAGGATCCCGTCGTCGTCGTGCAGCACTGCGCATCTCTCTTTCTCTCTTTCTCTCTGTCCCTCTCCTTCCTTCTTATGTATGCATCCCCCTCTTCTGGTGCGGCCTGTATATTCGAAAAAAGGCTCTCTCGCACCACACAGGCACTGCACACACGAAGGGAGTGTTGTTAGGTGTATACAAAAGATTCTGTAGAGCGACACGACCTGCTGCGCGTCTGCATCGCGCTCCTTTCCTCCTCCTCCTCCTCCTCCTCGCACATACACACACACACACACACACACACACATATGCGTACAAAGAGGAGAGCGAATGAAAAGAGATATTCGATCGGATAGCCCGTATGGATCGCCCGGACGATATATATGTATATATATCGAGAGAGAGAGAGAGAGAGAGAGAGAGATCGATGTCTCTCGGAGTTTGAAAATCTGTTTTTCTCGTTTACTCGGTGGTAGAGAGACGTGCCGGGAAGGTGCATGTGGTCAGGTTGCCTCTATCTCTCTCTCTCTCACTCTCTCTCTCTCTCTCTGTCTCTCTCTCTGCCTCTGTCTGCCTCTCTGTCTGAGTTATGCGTGTATGCACTGGCCTCGAATTTTCGAGGCTTTTAGGATGTGCGTGTGTGGGTACATGGACGAGACGAATGTCTGTGTGTGTGTGGGTGTGTGTGTACATACGGAGGCATGCATGGGAGAAAGACGCGCCAGAGCGAACTGTATGCCTGTATTTATAAGCTGCACTGCACCGCCGGCGCTCCGTGGCTGGGAAGCCAACCCTCGGGTGCAGGTTTCCGCTCTGCTGCTGCTGCTGCCACCGCCGCCGCTGTTGCTGGGCGCACTTTTCTTTTGGGTTTCGTGTAAGTAGTAGCAGTTCAGCCGCGGCAACAACTTTTTGCTCCCTTGCTCCCAATGATTTTTCTCTCTGTATCTATCAGTGGAATTATTATACTCGTCGGCCGTATCACATTAACACTTGTGATGATTGGTTCGAAAATACAAGCGATGTCTATATTTGCACTGAATATTGTTTATTGCTTTGGAGCAATCATTTTTCATTTCCATGATTCGCATCACTTTTTAAATTTAGCAATTATGTAGAGTTTTTTTTTAATAAATACGTCTGCTTATTTTTATTACTGGTGTTCGCATTTAGAACAATTAATACATGGAATTCCATACCTACTGAATAATTGAACGATAAAACGAACTTACCTGAAGTGAAGTTCGATCGTAATTATATGAAGTCTTCGCTCGAAATACATTACCAACTGTAAATGTCCTCAGGACGCATAGACAATCACGTGTTCAGAGACCCAAAAACTCAGTCGCCCCCTCTGCACCTCTCCACCGTCACGCTCGCTCCCGTCAGTCTTCAGAGTACAGTACCAATTTTCATTCCTTTGCTCCGATATGACTTTTTTAGGGAGGGGTAAAAATTATAATAATAACCATTATATTTTTGGGAGGGCACTAATGTATTTCGAGCGAAGACTTCATATAATTACGATTGAACTTCACTTCAGGTAAGTTCGTTTGATTGTGCAATTATATTTCGTCTTCGCTCTTCATACATTACCAACTGTAGTTGTTTGGAGATCCGGAGCAAAGACCCCGTATTGTATTCATCAATTTTATTTATTAATTACATTCATCTCCTCTCAATACATTTCTGGCAAAATCAAAACCATCATTTACAATTGGTCTTTTATAAAACCTAGCGAAGACCTGAGATCTTCGCGACCACCCCGCTGTACGCCTTACAGTGTCTATATCCATACCTAAACTCTCAGCTTTTGAGCTTGCAGCATGGCGTGTTGAGTGACCCGAAAAGATCTCAGTATTTATGACACTCATAGACATGCATTTCTTAAGCCATCTATTGATGGTTTGAGAACAAATTCCCCGACGAGGGTTATTTAAACTTAAGAACAACGTCTCTATATCGTTTCTAATGTTTTTTGTCCTGTCAATATACATTAGCAATGAAGACACCACACACAACGCTGGACGATCTGCAAATCTTGGTAGTTGTAATAATGGCTGCTCTCTACCAATAGCAGACGTTTTTATTCTATCCGGTATTCTTATTTCGATACCTCTATCTCCTATCTTTATATATGATATCTTAATTAACGCAAGCGTCTGTGCTCGTTGCACTGTGCTTAGAGCCAGGAGCATAACTGCTTTATACGCTAAATTTTCAAAGATCGAACAGTCAAGTGTCTCCAGAAAGTCTAATACTATCGCAACATCCCATGTAAAAGAATACTTTGGCCTAACAGGTCTCATCCTGGCTACACCCCGCATAAATCACGAAATATCCACATGCTCACCTATTTTATCTTTAGATATTAATGAAATAGCGCTTCTAAACGAGTTTAACGTGCCATAAATTGCGCCTAACTGAAATCTCTCCGCTAGAAATTTTAACACATTCTTTACATCCGTATCTGTAAATTCAATATCATTTCGCATGCAAAAATCTAACCACTGCTTCAGCGCTGCACTATATTGCTTCATTCTTGATTTACTAATCGATGCTATCATTATATCTAACGTCTCACACGGTACTCTCCTTTACAATAACGCTTCCCTGAGACTCTTGCTGCAATCAAACTTAGATGCCGAGCCCGTGGATGACGTATCGATCTACATGGGGAAAGTAATAAACTTTTATTAGATTCAAAAATAATTACTTCTCCTGCAATCATTTTTTCAAACATAGGAAACCAAAGCTGGTTTCTCCAAAGAGGAACCACCAAGATACCATAAGCTTGCTCAGACCTAATCTTAGCTAACGCTTTTAGAATCATGGCAAAGGACGGAAATGCGTAAAAATAAAACTCAGACCAACTGGCCGTAAATGCATCAATAAATAATGCTCCTCTTTTAGGTTTCCATGCACAAAATTTTTTACATTTTTTATTATATTCTGACGCAAATAAGTATCTCAGGGCAACCAAACATATAACCTATCTTTTGAAAACACTCATCATTCAGTTCCCATTCTTTATCATTCAGCTCCTTCCTTGATAACCTATCCGCTATTATGTTCTCCTCAGAGGCAATATAGTATGCAAATAAAATAATGCGCCTCTCTTCCGCCCATTGCCATATTTCTCTACCTAATAAACTAAGGTTATCCGATCTCACACCACCCATCCTATTAATATAGGACATGGCAATTGTGTTATCTACACGTAATAAAATTTGTGCATTTCTAACATTGCAGGCAATTTCTTTTAATGCAATCTTTACTATTAATAGCTCTAAGTAATTAATATGACGCTTTCTCTCTTCCACTGACCAAAAACCAAAAATTTCCCTCTTTCCATCTGTTGCTCCCCAGCCCGTCAATGGTCATTCGGCATCAGATTTTCCTTTGCCACTTCTGGCTGGACGCCTTTCACGTCGACTTTGGAGCGCACAACTTCTTTCGTTAATTTCTTAACTTTCTTCAACAGCTTATTTAAACGCTCCTCTGGATCCTTTTCACGATCCCTCTTCTTACTCTTTCCCATCTTTCTTATCACTTAAAATCTATAGGGTTCTCTTACACAATGTGTCGCCTAGCGCGCACGAAGAAAAACTGAATTAATTTAGTCCTCTTCTCATTGAGTAACTCAATACAATATCTCATGGTATCTATTGTCATACCTAAAAAATTACATTTCTGACGGGAGCCAGCGTGACGGTGGAGAGGGGTAGAGGGGACGACTGAATTTTTGGGTCTCTGAACACGTGATTGTCTATGCGTCCTGAGGACATCTGCAGTTGGTAATGTATGAAGAGCGAAGACGAAATATAATCAGGTATTAAATGATTCATATTTTCCATATAGTATTATAGAAACGACACCCGTATATCTTTCGAATCAGGCATATTTTCTTCCCTTCTTTGCATCTTAGGGCACTTATACTTATTATTTGAAAAACAACTGTTTATCTATTCTTCACTATACATGCAATTTTTATAAGTTCCAGTATATCAGGGCAAGAAAAATTTGCTCGTTGCGTACAGTCGAGCATATTGAATTCACTTCTATATTATGTACTTTGATATGTATATACAAAGTCATACAATTGCAAAATGCAGAATCAAAATGAAACTGAACAAATTGAAATATCGCTTACGTATTTACAGACATATTACAATAGAACTTGCAATATAGAATATCGAATAACATAAACGGAACACGTATTTTCGGTTTGTGGGTAATACATAAATCCAGACTCGCAATGATCACCATGGCAACGTTAATTCTATCAGGGGTATAATTGTAAAAATATATAATAGTAATACCAATACTTTTACTATGGACGTGGTAAGAACATCAACGCTACTATAATTTTAACAACGAAGCCATCATATATACTAGAAAATCTCACTGAGCACAATCTCTCGTTTGCGGATTCACAGCATCGATAGCTTCGCATTCTGAAAAAGTTCAGTCCAGATAGTAAAAATAATATATGTAATGGTCGTGGCATTTTTCACGTGCAACGACCAAATTAAGCATCGTGAGAGAGAAAGAGAGGGGGGAATCAAATGCTCGAGAAAAACGCACATCAGTCCACTCGAGCTACTCTTATCATCCACGCGTCCCGCCCTTCCCTTAGCGTCGCTCCATGCCGAGCACTTTTTCTCTCTCTTTCTCTCCTCCCCTCTTCTCATTTTTCAAAATAAAAAAAAGCAACTCACTACTCTCCCCGTCTGCTTTAGCCTCCGGGTAGATATGCAGCCTCTACACTCGATCTCGAGCTCCTCGCCCTCTCTCTCTCTCTCTCTCTCTCTCTCTCTCTCTCTCTCTCTCTCTCTCTCTCTCTCTCTCTCTCTCTCCACCTCGCAAGCCGTAGTACATAAACCCGCGCGCTCTCGCGTGTGTGTATGAGGCTTGCGCGTATATAGCGAGATAACGCGCCGGATAAATCGATACACACGGCGTGTGCGCAGTATCGCGCCTTGCGCGAGAGGACGATTATCGCCTAGTCCCCCTCTCTCTCTCTCTCTCTCTCTCT
>UELV01174350.1:1808-14303 GCA_900490015.1 Megastigmus stigmatizans | reverse complement strand
CACTACAAGCTGTCGAAATAGATAAGCCGGTATGTGGTGTAAAAGGTCCAACAATTCTTTCGAAAATTTGTCACAATTATATTATCTCGACAGCTGTAGATGTTATGCATTGCGCTTTTGAAGGCTGCGTCAAACGTCTCGGTGAACTATGGTTTGACTCAAAATTCAGTAATGAACGATTTTCTATAAGCCATTTAGTAGCGGTAGTGGACTATCGTTTATGCTCAATAAAACCACCATATTATGTAGCACGACGTCCAAGATCTATTAAACAGCATTTTTCATACTGGAAGGCATCAGAGCTAAAAAATTGGGGCTTATATTTTGCTCTGCCAGTACTACAAGATGTTTTATACGACGAATATCTCGAACATTACAAATTGTTTCTTTTAGGTATTTACATGCTTTGTCAGGAAAAAGTTATTAATGATATGATAAATTTAAGTGAAAAATGTTTAAACGAATTCGTTAAAAAATATGAAGAATTATATGGAACCAAATACATGAGCTGCAATATTCATAGCTTAAATCACTTACCTCTAACCGTACGACGTTTTGGCCCCCTCTGGACTACGTCTTGCTTCTTACTTGAAGATTTAAACGGTAAACTTAAAGCTATGGTTCGAGGAAGCAATTCGCCTCATTTGCAAATAGTTTCCAATTTAAATATGTATATGGTAGTGTATACTTATAAAAATAATTGGTTAAAAGATAACGAAGAAGCGCGTAAGTTCTGCGACAGTCTGCTTGGAACAAAGAAAAAACTGAAACTAACTAAAATTGACGAGTCTGTATTTTCAGTAGGTTTTTCATCTAAAAAGGCGAGAGTATTGTAATACCAGAAATTTAATGAAGAATGGAGAAAAGCACGCATCGAAGGAGTACTATATGTAACAATTTGTTCTCCATTTTTCATATACTTCCAAAGGATTAGGTGTCCGGTGTAAGGAAGATGTACTTAATCTTCTTCTTCCAGAAGAGTTCTTATATCGACTGTTTATTTGAGCAACAAGTGACAGTGTAAATGCAGGGAATACAGCTAACGAAAGTATGCACAAAGAGACTTGGATACTTGAATGTACATGTTGTTGAAGACATGATAACTTCACATGGTGTTGTTACAAGTGTTGCAGTGAAAGGTGCTGAGGACTTCTTTGTGAGGGTTACCAATTTGGAAAATCGCATAAGCTGAAATTTAAGGCGAAAGTCGATAGATCTCTGTAGCCGGTGCGATGCGCAACAGGTTATTTACAGGTTCACTTCATTTAACACAAAACAGATGTGCTAGATCGCTTTATGATGTTGAAAAAGGAAGTATGTAATAAGTTTAGAAGACTAATCAAAACTGGAAGTGATACTGGCACCAAATATGTCAAAGAAAGAATGACTAGCTACCTGCAGTCTCTAGGAATCGTTCAATCTCTTTAATTTCTTTAAATCTCTTCACTCCAGAGCAAAATGGAAAGCTTGAACGTGACAACAGGGTCGTTGTAGAGTAAACCAGGACCATGTTACAAGCGACTCCCAACTTTTCTGTGGGTGGAAGCTGTAAATACAGATGAACTCTGGACTGGTAAAAAATCAGATCTGTTACGGGATAGTGTTTGGATCGACAGCTTTTAAACATGAATCCAAGCAATTAACGAAGAAATTTCATGCTTGTTCAAAGAAGGTAATTCTAATAGGATATGAAAATGAGTCTTCAAACTATGGAGTATGTGACCCTAAAACTAAGCAGGTTAGTGTGTCCAAAGACGTCATTTTTAATGAAGACAACATAGATATCTTTACACAGAAGAAGAAAAAGATGATTTGGACTGGATCATATCCGGACCATATAAAGTGGAGCGACAAGCTGCTGCTTGTATTTTTTTTACATGTATTTTTTCTATGTCTCAAAATCGCAAAATATAAAAATGAAATATTTTGTCCCTTTGTAGCCTCTGTGGTAGACTGCATGAAATAAAAATGCCCAATTGGTAGAAGTTCTTTGCAGGTGTTACAGAATTACAAGCCGCAAACGTGTTTTTCTCCTCGATTTTTCACTCGACGTTTTTACAACTTTTACAAATTTTTATTGTTGGCGATTTCAGTTTGAAATGATGTTGAAAACGAACGTTACCAAAAAATGACCTTATTAAAAATTTTTCTAATTTTCTCTAACTTCTAGTTATATTGCACTAAGGGATCTGCATACATTTAAAACACTTATTTGAATATTTATGGCTTTCAACGTTATCGTAACTTTAATTGCATGGTATACAGTATCTTTTAGACATTATCAATTAAGTATTAGTTGATAATGTCTAAAAGATACTGTTAGATATATATGTGTGTTACCTATTTTCGTTTTAAATTGCGCGGCTCTTATATCGAACGTTTGAGATAACCGTGTTATTCACTACCGGGGACGCTGATGGTATCGCTCGCTGCAACCACTTGACCATTGCGTATCGACGCATGTATTTGTAAAACACTATATCAAAGAAAGTATTATTAATAGTATTGAATCGAAGGTGTATTATAACATAACTTCAGCAGGTTATGGGCCTAGGCACCCGGTAGTATGTGATAAATATTTCTGTGTGAAGTGCATGTTTGCTCGAAGTGGGTAAAATTTTACCCACTGCATCTCGAAATCTCAAGAGTGTCAAATACCGTGTGCCGATAAAAAATGTCGGTACCCAACGTAAACCTCATGGTTAAGTTTGACGGGACGAATTTTCAGATTTGGAAATTTCAAATCAATACTGTCCTCATGTCTAACAGTTTGGAGGATGTAGTGACTGGAAAAGAGCTACACCACAAGAGTTGTCGTCGGAAGACGGAAAGAAGTGGAAGAAGGACAACGCGAATGAAATGTATATCCTCTCCACCGCCGTTAGTCCACAGCAATTAGAGCATCTCATTGTCTGTGAGACGGCTGCTGAGATGTGGAAATAACTAGGGCTCATTCATGAGGAGAAGTCGGAGACAAATAAGCTTGGCATGCTGCAGAAATTCTATCGATTATGCAGAATGGAACATGGTGAATCTGCCCTCCAATTCATCACGAAGATTAGAAACAAGGCACGAGCGCTAAAAGATATTGGAGAGGAAATATCTAATCTCTCAGTTATTGCAAAAATTATAGATGGTTTGCCCTCGAAGTACGATACCTTTGTCTCTACCTTGAATAACGTAGATATGAAGGAATAGACGATTGACATTTTGCAAGAGCTTCTTCTCAAGGAGTAGAAGAGGATAGATGACAAAGAGGTGGAAATCACTGCGTGCGCGACCATAAATTCTCGCGGGAAAAGGGTCTCGTAGTTGTTTGCTCTAAAGCCGCAACAAAGGTCAGAGGAAGGACAGAGGAAGGACAGAGGACCAGTGTGAGGTGTTTGCTCTATAAGAAGAAGGGTCTTTACGAGCGCAACTGTCGCAGGAGGAAAGGCCAGGCAAGCAAACAGAATGACAACAAACATCAACACCACAAAGCCTCAAAATCAATCACAGAGTCATACACTCATGCTTTTGTCGCGACAACAATTAAGATTACGCCTGTCCATGCAAATGTCACTGTCTGCTGGGAGCGAACAGATGTAATCAGTCGGTCAGTTACATTACGTCACATGACTTCTCATCGTAAATACTTTGTTGAGTTCTGGCCGCGCTCAAATGCGTATGTTCGACTGGGAGACGATTCGGAACGAGAAGTTAAAGGCATTAGAGTCATATTGATAGAGAGACTGGTTGATGGTTGCTGGATTCCGGGTCGGATGGAGGGAGTCTCGTACGTTGATCTGAAGAAGAACTTGTTTTCTATTGATACGTACACCATCAAGAAGCATGAAGTTCGATTTATCGACAAACCGATACACGTTTACTGGAAAAATCAGCTTATGGCGTGTGGACTGAGACAGGACAACAACATTTACAGGATGTTTATCAGGCCGTTTTAGCATCATGAGGCAAATGTAGTCAACACTGAAGTTTTCAAATGGCATGAATTCTTGGAACAGGTCAATAAGACAACAATGAGCAGCATGGTTAAACAAAATATGATACAAGACGTCTCACTGAGTGGTGAAATTCAATTCTGTGAAGCCTGTGACCTATCTGAAGTTCACCGCTTGCCTTTTCAGAAAAACAGGGACAGTGCATCTAAATATCAAGTAGGCCAATTTTTCGGTTGGAAGTGCACGATACTTTCTGCTGTTCAAGGATGGTGCGTCTGGCTATAGAGTGGTATATTTTCTCAAAAACAAGTGTGATGCGTTTGATAGCTTTAATGAATTCAAGAGGTATGTGTATAACCATTTTGGAAGGACGATGAAGGCCGTTCGTACTGACAATGGACTTGACTTTGTCACGGGAAGATAAGGAAGTACATGGTCGAAAGAGGTATCGAGCATGAGACTACGGCGCCGCACACATCCCAACAAAACGGTAGAGCTGAGAAGGAAAACTATACCATCATGGAAAGTGCCAGAACAATGCTTGTTTCGAGAAGGTTGTCCCATCGTTTATGGGGAGAGGCACTCCATACGGCAGTCAACATTTTGAATCGGAAACCCAACTCAAGGAATAGAGTGAACACTCCGTATGAATGCTGAACCAAGAAAAAGCCATCTCTCTCCCATTTGAAAATTTTTGGTACTGTAGCGTAATGTGTAGGGTAGGGTTGTTATAATACTATTATATAGCCGCTACGTACACCCTGTATACCGCGCGCTAATGCATATACCGCGACCTGCGTAGTACCGCGCTCCGCTGCTAGGCGGCGGAACCTTAGTAGCGCTCGACACGCGGAAGGAAAAGTGTTCCTTCGGAGATATAGGTAGGCGCGGAAGGAGTCTCGAGAGAGCTTCTCACCGAACTCATTGTACTGGATCTAATCCTCGGAGACGATCTAGTACTAAAAAAAATTATATTTTGTGTCCAAATAATCTCTGGAGTTGCTTCATTTTTTGTTATCCTATCCTTTGGCTTTGCCATTTCCCATCCTTTCTTCCTACATCTCATGTCGGACGAGTACCTGCTAACCAAGGACGACATCCAGCGACTGACAGAGGTCTAGGGGTATGCCGCACGCATCACTGCAGAGCACCATCGAAGGCAACGGGACATCAGCAGTCAGACGGAGTGTGGATCAGCTAGCATCAGGGTGCAGGCTGTCCACGGTAAATCATCTCCACAAGCATCGGAGTGCAGACGAGTCCACACCAGTGGATATCATCTGCAAGTGCCGGATCAAACAACAAAGAGTCTCGACTCTTCGGTGACTATACAGTCACTGGGTCCCCTCTCAAACGAAAGGGGACTCTAGGCTCGTAGAGAGCTAGGTGAGGGGTTAGTGCTGTGTCCTCCCTCATCCAACGAAGAAGCCAGCACCACCTTACGACCAGTCGTATAACAGGGTAATGTGCATATCCCGAAATTATTCCGTAGAAAATTGGACGAAAAAGCCAAGAAGGCCATCTTAATAGGATACTAAGCAGAATCGTGTAATTATAGGCTAGGCTCTATGATCCAGCTGCAGGAAAAATAATAGTGTCACGGGATGTCACATTCAAAAAGGATGGAATACCAGACGCTCTTAAGGATATGTGACTGACAAGGTCATAAATTTTGATCTCAATGGAGAAGAGACTGGTTAGCTTGTGGACCCTGTCGTTGAAGCAGTCACAAATAAGGAGGCCAATGGAGACGAGGATAGCGAGAGTGTAGTGGAACAAGCTCTTATATCGAACGTTCGAGATAACCGTATTATTCGTTTCCAGGGACGCTGGCGGTATCGCCTGCTGCTACCGGGCAGCCTCGCGCGTGCTTTCTGATAAAATTGCTTAGGTCTCCCGAGCAGGTACACGATCTCGCGCCCATGAGATTCGCAATCCACTTGACCTATGCGTATCAACGCATGTATTTGTAAATCACTATCTTAAATAAAGTATTATTACTAGTATTGGATCGAGAGTGTATTATTATCTCATAACTTTAACAGATACATTATTCATGATTCACACTATGTGTAAGGCACTTTTGTAAGATTCTTTTGTATGTATCTAGGACAAAGGAGGATGCCCACGCATGCCCACAGATACCCCCGATATTTAAGACGATGTGAAGAACTTATGTAAACTTAAAGATTCCCATATGAAGTAAGCCGTTGTAGACTGCATTAAATGGCGTACATTAAGATCAATTATTTTATGCTCTTGTAAATGAAAATGTCTAAAACTAGGGAGTTTATTAGGGCTCTTACCAGGACATATAGAGCAATGGAATGACTTTACGCCGAATGAGTTTAACAGGCAGTTGGTTGGTGCATCATTATCTCTCTGTGATGATAGAGATAATCGCAAGATAAGTATTGCATATAGTCTCAAAGACAGATTTAATAACAAAAAAAAAAAATAATTTGATTGACGTCATCCGTGAGATCTACTACTTTTCATCGCAGGCCTAAGCAGCTGATAATATAATATGCTAATAATAACTGTGATCGTCAAAACATTACTAAAAATTGTTCTTCTCCGCGTAAAGTATTTAATTTATCATTTAAATGTGGCCTCATTTCGACGCTTTGGAAGAAAACTGTGTTTCCTTTCCAAGGTACTTAAAAAGATTGCTCGCTCCCAAATTATGGACTACTTTTTCTGCTGGTATTATTTTTAATTTTTTTTATCCAGGGTTCAGACAGTACAGCAGTACTTCGAAAATTCTACCTAAACTGACTAATGACATACGGCTACGCCTTGATAAAAGGATCATCTTCTTGCAATTATTTTTTGACTTTAGTATGCCGCTTAACGCCATCTTTCCTTTAAGACTATTGAGTAAATTAAGTCATCTCGGGCTATCGTGGCCTGTACTACTGTGGATTAAATCGTACTTACAGGGCTGCACTCAATGCATACTATCACATAGTAATAGCAGATCGTCGTGAATGGAAATCAGCGCAGGTGCACGACAGGGATGAGGCGTTTTATCTTTTTGGTCGTCTAGTCGTAAAGCCCATACTATACGCCAATCACTTCCAGATTTATGACTTGTAGACTCGTGCAGATCAATCCTTATTATTGGAGAGAAAAGCTTGTCTGTCTGATATGGCGCAACTATTGTGAGAGTACTCGCCCTTTTAGTTGAATGCTGATGGATTATATTACGAAAAAAGTGAATAAGGTTCCATGTAGCCTGCGGTTCATATATAAGAACTCTTCAAATTGAGAGAACATTTTTCTTCATTCTCTTTTTCATTCTCTCTCTGAGAGTCTGCGGAACTCACTATTACTGTACAAATTCAAGATGGTGTTCTACAAACACCTACTTGATCTTAATGCTTAGTCTTGCCTTAGACTGCAACAGCGATAATTTCTAACTGAAATTGTTACTTACATACACCAATTAATACACAAATAAGTTTTCTTTATGTGCATTTATTTTGTGTCGTCCCATTCACATTGTTTTTAGGCATGTGTTTTTATTAGAATGAAGCAGTTGGATTTCCAGATGAGTTGAACTTAACTTCTAGCTGGAAATCATAATGCTAAAAAGCTTATCTCGAGTGCTTCTTCATGGAAAAAAATTATTTTAAACTAACACAAATAAGGGCTTCTGCATTTCCCAAAATACGAGGTTGTGAAAATTCAAAATTTTAATTTGTTAGGTAAGTACTTAAACTCAATTTGGGATACGAGTTATTCTTCTCCTACACAATTAAATTTATTCTATCTGATTACTGTAAATTGAAATCATAATATGTTTTAAATCGAATTTCTTTCCGATAATCAGCGATAAAATATAAAATATTGTAAATTAGTCTTTTAAATAACAACATGAAACTGTCAGGAATTACTTTATGGGCAAAATAATCTACGTCTAATCGTTATTTATCGAATCCAGCTGGAATCTAGGTGATCTTTCAGCGGGGAGGGCATTCTTTTTGCACAGAATAAAATTTCTACAATAATTCAACTAAAATATTACTTACGGTTTTTTGAGTCGGTCTTTTTATTTGATTGAGAAGCTGTAATGCCCTTGTTAGAAGTATCCTGGCTACTTAAAACAGACTGATTCGACTGCACTTGAATTTTTTTTAATTCAACATCTTTAAGTTCATCTACATTAATTAAAATTGTGAAAGGATTAATATATTTTATAAACGCTATAATCTAGTCTATTTTTCTGCAGAATTTTCTGCAGAATACGAACGAAATTCATTATTGTAGAAAGTACGCAGAAAAGTGAAAAAAAATATATACAACAGCTATATTATGTTTAACGTTTAATATAAAATTAATGTTTATTATGAGGAAGCACAAATAACGTTGTTGTCGATTTCATATAATACTTAAGTGAAATAAAATTGAGATAAAATGCTTTCGTGTGTGTCTTATGCTTGATATGGAGCATGAGAGTATCACTGCAACTCAGACTCGATCTTTACGGTCAACGCTCGAATGAAATATTGTGAGGTAGTTTGAATTATTAGCGGCGGATTGAATTCTAGTTCTAACCTTTACTGAATCAATTTTCCCTTTGTTTTACATTAAAACTCCGGAATACGAAAAATACACGTGTACAATACAAATATATACAAATATAATAGAAAAAATAAAAAATAACTAATATTCATATTTTTTACTTTTGTGAAGTTTGTAAGATCTTGGTTGACCCAAATTTTCTAGATTAAGAATTTAATATTTCTCCAATCGATGACGGACATCTTATTGTAGACCTAAATGTTATGTTTTTTTTTACATTTAGAGAGAGGCACCTAGATGCTTGTTTATTTATAATAGAAAGCTTATGGGGAGGTTAATGATGCCGTTAAGTACATGTGCTATTGTCTTAAAGATTCCTACTATGATGTAAATCGGGTTATTGGATGTAAAAATCTATGGATTTCCACATGGAAATCTACGTGGAATTCATGTGAATATTTTCAACAGGGTACAATAGTGGGCAATATGCGCCGCTGTGTGGCGTAGCTGCCGTATAACTGCTTCGCCGCACTATTTCAAGCTTTCCCCCTCTCTCGAACACCGAGAGAGCTCAAAGGGAGTTTGACATGGCAATCAGAGTTGAGGTGCTTTTAATAAGGAATATCTATTTATAAAGAGTTTTCTTTGCGTTCTTCTTTCTAAACAATAGCACTATGCAAAATCATTAGTATTGCCAAGATACTGCATTCGCTCAAAATTATTTAAGATACGATATATGACTCATAAAATAAATAGAATTTTGTAACAGAAATATTGCATGTAGCTCGGATTTTGCAGGCAGCAAACTGTGAATCTGGTATACTAGATTTGCAAATTAACTTTGCATAATTAGAGTTATATTAACCTCTTCTGACCGGCACCGTGAACACACAAATAAATTTTTTTTTTTTTCATGGATCTATTATTATTTTGTCCTAAAAACATAAAATATACAGTCATATATCATTTAGTGTACATATTTTCGTATATAATCGCGTGTCCACATATGTGGACACTAGTATCTATTTGGAATGAAAAGTTCGAAAATAAATATGACTCTAGAATTATTTTATTTATTTGAAACTAGTATATCTTTAGTCTATTATATGTCGTATGGATTTGTTTATTATAATATAAACATTTTCAAGTTTTTATTACAAGCTTAATATATATTTTTTATAACAATTACATTAAATTACAATCATTATATTATATATATTATAGGATTCATACATTATCAAAATAAAATTACGAAAGATAATAAGAGCAATTACGGATCAGCAACCGATTTGCTACTAACGTAGTTGAACGACGGACGGAAATTCGGTCCGTTTTTACGGGTGAATACGGCCGTATGCCCGATTTTTCACCCGGAATTCCGCCCTTAAATTCGCCCAGATATTTTTCACTGGGATACATTTTTGGATAGTGCCCGGGTAAAAATGATTTATATATAATTATATATAATCATATATAACCATGTATAAAAACTTATATGATTATATATGGCGTTAACGAACAGATAATCACTTTTGAGGGAATCGGGTAAAGCCAAAAATTCTAAGCAAAAAATTATTAAGAAGCGGAGCACGAGGAGTACAGAGTGGCTGTAGCTCTACGCTGATTGGCGCGATCGACTGATTTTCAATCGATTATTAATCAGTAATTACTGATTGGTTCGAAAAGTTTCTTAATGATTTTTTGCTTAGAATTTTTCGCTCTACCCGATTCCGTCGAAAGTGATAATCTGTTCATTAACATCGTGTATATAATTATCTATAATTATATATGATTATATATGTATATTATCTCTACATAGCTATATACGATTGCATGAATTTATATATAGATATATATGATCGCATATAATTATATGCAACTATATATAATGTATAGAATTTTCAACTCAAAAGTTTTCAGTTTCACTTACGTACTTTCATGCGCAGTTGTGCATAGTTATATATAGTCATATATAATTGTATAAAGTCATTTATAACCATGCATGACTGTTCATAACTCTTTACAAGAAGTTATGCTTTTTGAAGCACTGCGCTTAATCACCGCTAGGTGGCGACCCGTTTTATGCCCCTGCATGAGGAAAATCAGCGCTTCGGGGATAAGTATAACCCAAATTCCTTTTGATCAAAAAACTTTTTGAAAGTTCTAATATTTAGTATTTGAACTAAATAAAATATCTTCATAGGTTAAAATTTATTAAATAAAATAAATATTTTTTGTGTATATAATTGTATATGGTTATACACAATTGTACATGGACATACTTTTTGCAACGTTCACTGAAAAAATTTCGTACTCTGAAATACCTGCTGGTAAATCACATTTTTTGCCATTTAAAATAGTATATTACGATACAAGTGCGGTAATTGGCGGTCGTTAATTATCGTGAATCTACAAACTGCCACATTGCAGAGCGCAACGTTACATAATGCGAAAATCACAATATTTGCTTGAATACAAGCACGTCTAAAGATCGATGGACTTTGATGGATGAAACTTGCAATTCGTTACAATTCGATGTGAATGATATTCAAAAACGTGTCTTGTTTATTAAAAAGGTAATAAATTTCATATTTTCAATTTCATTATTTAAATTAACATTCAATATTGATAAAAAGCAAGCGGGTGCTTAGTATCAAAGAGGGCAGCGTGGAAAGGGGCCTAATGCACATTTCTTAGATTATAGAGAATTAATACCTACTTTTAACAATAATATAAACATTGTACATTGTACAATGGTTACACCAATCAAAAAACTGCATCGAATCTAACCGGTAGCGCCACGCCTCCAGACTGATCAGGTACATTCCTGTACTTTGACATATGACCTGATTGGCACATTTTACGATTACCTACTAAATAGGGGCATAGGGGCGACGGAAGCGAAACTATATTTCAATTTTAGTGATTGACTAAACTATAGGGAGTTTTCTAAATTCCAGAAGAAATTCTAAAGTTATAACCATATTTTCAAAAAATGATATTTTTAAAAATAACAAAAGAACGAAGAAAAAATTTTAAAAAATATCAAATTTTAGGTAATTTAATGCCCTTTTAAACGAATATTAAAATATTCAAATGTATTTTCAAATATTTTTAAAATATAATTTATTAAATTATAATTTTTCATTATTTGGTGAATGAAATATGTTTAAAAATTTTAGTTTATGTTATAATCAAAATTTTTTATATTTTTGTATAAAACTGAAAAAAATATTTGATTAAATAGATTTATTTTAAAAAATTTTCCAATAAAAAATGTATTTTTAGTTGTATACTTTAACTATACATTAGGTTAATAAGTTTTGAAAATATTTCAATTTTTATGATTTTTAAGTTTTTTTGCAAATATTTATATTTTAATAATCTCACTTTATTTGTATTTTCAAATAATTTTAAAATATAATTTCTTCAATCATAATTTTTCAATATTTGGTGAATGAAATATGTTTAAAAATTTTAGGTTATGTTATAACCAATGATTCTTGAATATCTAATAAATTAATATTCGTAATGTAAATTGAATCTATCGTTCATTGAATGCTTTGTTAAAAATAATGAATAGAATTTATCGATTATGATCGAACACATATTGAGTTTAACCTTTATAAATTAATATTCCTTTAAAAAATTTTAGTTATTATACTATATATACAATTACTTACATTATTTATAAAGTACATTGGAACGTATATTGGAACAAAATATTAAGTTAATGGAAGCTAAGTGCCAATGGTAGCGGTTTTTTATTGGTCTTACAGTCTTATATATTGATATAATAATAATGGCAGTCAGATTGCCCTTGTTTTTATACTACCTGAAATTACACCCTGAAAAAAAGTTTATTTATAAAGGATAATCTGATTGCTCCAACCACCTAAATCGTCGGACCAACGTTTCGAGCCTATTCGGCTCCTCTTCAAGTACTCAATGTTAGTCCTCAGGTACTTGAACAAAGTACCTGAGGAGGAGCTATATGGGCTCGAACCGTTGGACCGAGGATTTAGGT
>UELV01174349.1:0-14263 GCA_900490015.1 Megastigmus stigmatizans | reverse complement strand
GGGACTGGCTAGGACGCCGGCCTCCCGTCTTGACAGCAGCAGAAGCCAAAGGTGGTTCAGGTCACTTCGGCACGCAACCTCCGTTCGCTTCCCCACCCAGGATCTCCCTTTGCCGACGCACGGGCCGCATCGCACGGCAAACACTAATATATAAATAAAAAATTTAAGGATTAGATTAGAATAAATAATTTCATAAACATTTGGGACCTAATTAGTACACGAAGATTTTACTGCATAAAAATTAGTTTTAAAAAAGAGGTTTTATATTTGCCATATATAATCTAAGACTTATAATATGATTTTTTTAGTATTCTAAATCAGTGACCCAAAAAACCTAAAAATACTTATTATTAAAGAATAATAATAACTTTTTCAATTCGAAAATTAATTACTGTTAATACATAACAGTACGTGTGTCGCCAAAGCTGATCTTTCATTCGAATCTTTCACATCTTTTATAAGCTCTTTTACTCGTACTAAAAGTTTTCTTTTGCTTGATACTAATATAAACAGAATGACAATCAATGCATTCGATTTGATAGACAATATTAGAAATTTCTAGTTTGTTAATGTTATCTTTACCAAGTTTTATGAATGTATTGGACCGAGTGCAATTAATACTTAGAAAATTACTTTTTCTTAGGATACTATTAATGCTGTAGGTTAAATTATTTTAGGTTTATTGAAAATGTCTTTATTGTTTGCAGGAGCTATGTTATTAATATGAAGGTTTAATATTTTGCTCATTCTTTTATAAATATATTTTTCTATAAGATTGTCAGGAAAATCATTCATTTTGAGAAAGTTTTTTTACTACGCTTATATATACACCAGATTGTAGATTATTGCTATTTGTTGTGATTTCGGGTGGTGTGAAAAGAAATTAATTAATCTGACAGAAGCAGTAGGTTTCCTGTACCAATTGTTGATGATGCCATTTGAATTATTTCTTATCAATTGCAGATCAAGAAAATTTAAGCAACAATTTTCCTCATTTTCAACTGTAAATTTTAGTGAATCATAAAAAATATGGAATACTTGGAGTATTATTTCAATTTGATCTTTATGTATTATTAATAGGCAATCATCCACGTATCTTTTATACAGCAAAATGTTATTATTATAATAGCATTAGTAAGTGTATTCAAGCATGAAATTTCAAGTTCTTTTAAATTTTTGGTTCGAAAGGATCATTATCCATTAATTAAAAATTAAATTGTATTTTTAAAATATACAATAAAAGTAGGCATAAAACTAAATTATTGGTTATTGATTTATTTAAAACTATTAAACATTATATGCACAATTTTCGTAAATTTTTATATTTAAATTTCTTGAAGAAGCTGTTCAGTCGAGTGATGTTTCTTCTCATTTTCAAGTGCTATGCTTACATACATTTTTTATTATTCACATATGCAAGTTCTTTAATTCATTAACATCTTCTAGAGCAATGTCTATTTAAATTGCTGAAATCTATTATAATTTCTTCTCATAACTTATCATCTTGAATTTTGGTGATCAGCGCTGCCTATGATGTTACGTCTAAAGGATCCTCAGTTACAGCAGCTGTACTAGGTTCAATTACAGGTGTACTTGCAGGTTCAGTAGCAGGTTCAGTAACCGGAGATGCTATAACATATTTAATTATTACAATTTAAAATTATACTTATGTATACATATAATAAGTTCTTACAATTTATTTTACATTTTATTATTACAAACCTGTTGATGTAGTCACTTCTGGTGGTGCTACTGGCGGGCTCACGGGACCTAAAAATATTAGTAAATACAAGAACAATATACATAAGTTTAAAAATGATACTATTTTTACCAGTAAGAAACATCTTTATAAGTTATACTTTGATACAAATTATAAGTCAATAACAAAATGTCTTAAAATTGAAAACATTTTTATTTTACATAAAAACAACCAATCTCAACGAAACTGTTTAAGTTTTCTTTTAGTCTAAGTAAGTTTACCTGGCGATTTTGGTCCTGCAGCTTCCGCATCTGTAAAATAATCAGGCATTAAGTAATTTCGATTACGAGAAAAATATTAGAAGAGACTCTGACAAACACACTGTTTATAATATTTAGCTTATTCAGGTTTACATATTCAACAGCAAATGGACAAGTTAAGCAACGTTTAGAAGAAAATTATTAGCAACTGGGTAGAATAAAAAGATTATTAACCATTTGAATCATTCCAATAATCCAATTCAGAAGGTGTAGTAGTGGGTGGAGCTGTTAAAATAAATTTAAATTTCATTAAAAAAAAACTGAATGTAACTTTTCTGTAGTATTTTTGCAATTAAAAATTTTAAAAATACATACCACATTTTATAGGTCTGCTGTTAATTTCTAAAAAAGAAAATAGAGAATTGATTACGCATTACTAATCAGTTAGCAAGACTATTAAATTTGAGAACTTTCAACTTCCAAAATTGCCTAGTTTATAACTTTTGCTAAGTTACTTGTCTCTACAAACTTAATTTTTAATAACAAAGACAATTTAATAATATTAATAATTTTTTTATAAATTGAAGGTTCTCTAGTAGGATTTTAAATAATTATTTACTTTTGAATGCAGATACAAAGGGTTTAATCTCTTCGTCATCAAATAGATATAGATCCAGACGTTCATCATTTCCATTAATCGACGCAATTGTAGATAAAGTTTCCCATTCACTTTTAAGACCAATCGCTATCACATAATGGCCGGCAGATCTTAATTGTGCAAAAACCGCGTTATTTTCCTTAGCAATAGCAGCATCAATAATCGCAACTAAACATTAAAAAATGCAATATAAATAAAAAGTATGTAGGTATAAAGAAGTAAGAAATTATAAATAGTATATGATTTATGAAACATGCGATTTTTCAGAAAGCTAGATATACATATTTGCGGTTGCAAAAAATTTGAATATTTATTAAAGTCTACTCATTACTAACTGTTTTAAAAACCAATTAATATATGGCAAAGTAAGATTATACGTGTGACTATTCTATATTTTCTTTTATATATAAAACTAATCTGTAAGCTTAAAATTTTACTTTGAGCTATGATTATTATATAGACTTATGTTAATAATATCCTCCGGAAATATGTATATATTTAATGATATTTTTCACTTAGAAATATGGTTGCACAATAATTATTGAAAATTTAATTAAAATCTGATATTTTCTAATTACCTACGACAGTTCTGTGACCACTATCATTTATGATATCCTTAGCCCAGTCGGTATGAGTTTGATTATTGGAGTCAGCTGTAGTACCATCGCTTTTAATTATAAGTGGTTTCAAGTCCCTAATTCTATATAAGGCATCACAAGTGTTATTTTGTCCATATCGAATAATATTTTTTGGCTCTGTTATGTAACTTGTCAGCCCCATTTTTAAAAAGTTATTTAACCTAAATTAAAAACATAAGTATGATGATTATATTAAAGTCTTATATAAATTTAAATATTAGTGGTTCAGTATAAAGAAGAAATAATGAGTATTTATAAAAATAATCCTAGAATTTGAAATGGTCAGGTTTCGCCGGATTTGATGCAATAGAGAATTGATAATAATACTCACGGGAACATATTTAGGAATTTTTCGATAAAATCGACAGCTACGGCTCGTAAAACTTGATTAGTGTGAGATAACAATAAGTAATATCCTGAGCTTTTCTGCAGGTCACGACTCACCGACCTTACCATTCGATTCAAGTAATCCTTTGAATCTGAAATAATTTAATTATACAATTCCTTTAATTTATTTTTCATTTCTTTAAAAGTTCTTGCTCTACCCTGATAAAATAATAATTATTAAACGAAAATTTTCATTGTTGAACTAAAAAATAATTTTTTGCTGCTTGAAAATGAAGTTGAGTGCAAGTAGCCACATCAAAATGTCCGAGAGTGCCATATATAACCATTGAAAATATGATTATGATTATGCACTTGCGCGTGTCAATGCCACTTGGAAATGTATAATCATATTCATATTGGCAATGGGTATGGCACTACGGGATGTTCCGACGTGGTTATTGTTTTATTTTTGTGACCATTGTTTTAAATTGACGATTAATTAACGAGATTCTGACGTTTGAAATCGTATTTTCTGTAGCCTTCTTTTCAATATACCTATATATATATATTACCTAAACACGTTGGAAATTCTAGCCAATTTTCTTTGTTGTACCAGCCCCCGCTAAGAGTACATTCAACGTTTTGTAAACCCTTAACTAAATATCCTGAATCACATTCAAGAGTACACGAATTAGATGATGTGTCATTGAGGCATGCCCATTTTCCATGTTCTACCTTTGGTGGCATTGCACAATCTAGAAATATTTTGAAATATAAGTTTTGTTCAATAATCTTAAATTAATAAATTATAATTATATTAATTTTAATGTATAAGGTACGTATTATGAAACGCCTTTCGAGAGTGTCTGATGTATTCTCTCAAATTAGGATACCACTAAATGTAAATATTAAAATTTTTTATAGCTATCGAAAGGCGATTACTTCCTGAAGAAACATATATCTTAAAAAATGAATTAAGCATAAATAAATTATTATTTTAATTATAAACCAAAGTAATGTGTTGTCCATATCATGTAACAGCATAAACGCACTATGTCTTCCTGTATAATTTCTTAAATTCCTAAACACGTATTCTAAGTTGAGTTTAATTTAAGTTTATTTAATCAAAAACAACGTGTAAAAGCAAAAATTACATATTGTAGGTATTTATTTAATAATATGCGAATTGAATAAAGAAAATTCGTGAACAATATGACTCTACAGTTCAAGAAATGTATAATAAACTGCAGCAATTGCAATGAAAATATAATCATCGAAATTCCATCACTTTGACCATGTTAGCGTCAAATCTTATATGTGTTTGAATATCTCAATATTCTCACTTTTTTTCTTAAAGTTAATGAATAGAAAAGTATCCTTCTTTCAGTAGTCTTTCGACCTTAGAGGTTTAAAGGCGCTAACAAACTTATCGTGTATGCAAATAGAAACTATAACTGTCTATAATCTGAAATTCTGCAGATACAATACTACTGAAAATTTTACGGTAATTCTGTTTTTAGACTAGTATAATATATATATATATATTAATAGTATTATTTGCAGTATTTTGTACAACGATGTAAACATTGTTTATCATTCAATATTACGATATTTTTCCGTATAGATGAAAAACATACCTAAAAGGCAGGCAAACGGTTGTTTGCTGGCACAGTCTAGACCGTAAAAATGAGGTTTAAGGTGGTCGCTTCTGTCTAAATTCAAACATAATGTATCTTCTGAGAAGGGATCATTTGCAATTATACTTTGAACCCAAGGTGGATAGCCGGAGCTGTTTTCTTTTGATGGAATCAAACCTCCATTATTAATCCATGACCAATCACCAACTAATGGGTCATACAATCCACCAAGCCAGATGTGGGATATCTCTGTAAAAAATATAGTCTATGTGTTAAATCCATAGGTTTCCATTGTAGTCAAAGAAAAAGTTTTCTGATTGATTGAGAATTTTAAAACCAGCAGATATTTAAAGGCTTACGAGAATGGCATGCCAAAACAAAAATTTCATGTCTCAGTAGCTGAAAACTTTTTAGAAATGACATTTCCAGCAGTTTTTAAATATCCACTTAAAATAATTTTAGAAATTGATAGATCTCAACTTAATGAGACAAAATGGTGTCGTTACTTTGCATATATCGAAATAGTTTTATTTTGTTAGAGTCCACATATTGTGATGCCGGTAAGATTACCTACCACATGCCCTTATTAATTTACCTTTCGGATGGTCACCCATTACGTCAACTATCGAGTTAACCAATGATATATCTTGCACAGAAGCTAAAGTGCTTCCCTTTTCTAAACAATATGATCGGCCTTCCTCCCATGTCTTATCTACAGGGTAAATTATAAGAGTGGTATTCTCATGAGTGAACTTGGTCGATTCGTTCATCCATTCTTCTTCTTCTTCTTCAGTGTCTGAAATCATTGCAAATAATTAAATTATAAATATAAATTGTTTCTTTCGTATACACAAAAATTCTGTGTGTGTATACATATTAATTTAAAATGATGTGTTCATATGTATTATTTTAAAATGATACATAATGACTTATACATACATTCTTCACAAATAAAATCTCTTTTTCGTTCGCATGTCATCTCTATGAAATTTGGAGTATTTTCAAAATGCCTATCAAGTAAAAGGCAGCCATAATTTCTTTTAGGTTTGCCAAAACGCCATGGTGGATACCCAGTTTTATCAGATACTGGATCTAATGTCGATCCAGTAGACAACCACGTCCATTGTCCGAACGAGTGTCGTGCACCAATCCATAAATTCTCAAAGTCTATTAATTTAAATATTTTAAACTTAAAAGTTTTTGAATGTTTTCTTAAGTACTTAATAATACATAATATTTCATATAATTATCTCAGAGTTTAAAATGAAATTTCCATGTGGTTCAAACAAGATACTTTTAATATTATTTTTAATTAGAATTAAAGTTGAATTAGTTGACAAGAACTTTATAAAGTACACAAGTATTACTAAGTACATTAGTTAATTGATCAGAGAGAAAGCTCTAAACGGATAAAATACTGTTTTAAGCAATCGCAATGTTCATTCTTACCTGGACGAGATGTAGCCATACTATTGACGATAACATTTATTCTATTCTGATCTTGAATTACTGCCAATCTCATTCCTTGTGTTCGGCAGTATGTCACAGCCTCTATCCAAGTGACCTTTCCATGATATAATGTGTATATGTTATCGCCTACTTGAATCCGTTTAGAGGGTATCGGTTGATTTATAGGATGTTCAGATTCTAAAAATTGTATAACGCATTTTTGTTTAATGAAAACATGAGTTCAATTAAAGTACATTATGCAACTAGTGGGTGAAGGAGGGTTTTAATATCTTATAAAAGCAAGCTTCGTAAATTATTTTAATTCTATTATGATATTTGATACTAGATAATATTTACTACTCACTTTTTTCACAGACAAACGGTTTTTGAAGCCGGCAATCTAAGTCGATGAAATTTGGATTTGAATGCGCTCGTCTGCCAATGGCTAGACATTCTTTACTTGGTCTCGTAGGCACTCGAGTCCACGGTGGATACTCATCCAAACCTGGCTCTAGCAAAATCTGATCCTTTAGGGAAGTAGAGTTCGAATGATAAAGCCAAAGCCAAGTAGAGTCAAATCTTCGACCACCTAACCATGCTTCTTCCATAACTATCATGTAAAAATCATAATAATGGTTAGTGGATTTTATTTATTATATTCACGGAAACCAAATACTATTTTCTTTTTTTGAAAATTTTAGTTATGATTAAAATAATTCAAAGAGATAAAATTTTCTAATACTTTAACCCAAAAATATTTTAATTACGTATTACATCAATCTCGAGACAGATCTTTATAGTACCTATAATAGATTAATATGTTTTTTGACGAGAATTATTGTACGTACCTACTGACACCGAAAAATTAAATATAAAAATGTAATAATCTTCTTTACACGTCATATTCTAGAGACTATAAAATAATAGTTATAATAAACTAAGACGAAAAGCGAGAGTATGATGACAGTTAGTGCTAAAAATTAAAATTAGAAAACTGCAGCTGAACAATAATTTACATAGTAAACGAGGAAAAGAGCAGTCCCATTGCTCCTGAAAAGGAGGATTCGGCGAGATCGGAATAAAATGAAGTCTATATAGAGGAAGCTTACAAAATCTATATCGTCAGTTACAGAATTAAAGATAGTAAATTTTAAAAAAATGAGTCTATAACATGATGGGAAAGTTAAAAAACATTGATTGTAAATCGGGACTTTCTATGCATGTCATAGGAAACAACCATTTCTGCCTTGTTTTAAAAACATTTTCGGTCATGTAAGGGAGCTAATTTTTATTTTATTTTATAGATGCTCTTAATGGCAATGCAAGTTTTGTACGTTTCCCTTGCAACGTCAACAGGGGTTAGTGTTGGGATTCTCCGTTCGAAAACTAAATTCTACAAGCAGGTCAAAATTTAAAACCAAATTTATGAATTAAAACAAATCTTTGAGCAATCTAAATAAATAAAGAAAATTATTATTTATATATATTATATCTGAAACCTATGTTTGATTCTGCCATAACGCTAGCTATCTTCTTGGCCTTTTCCATATCGTCTAATACTGCAAGTCGAGCATCGTGAGTGACACACAACAAATTTGCTTCTTCCCATGTTACCCGTTGTGAAAAAAGCATAAACTGTAGTTTATTAAGGTTATAATATTCCACAACTGGTTGCGAGTTGCTACTCTCGGCGATACCTTTAAATAATAAAATTTTTATAATTTTAAAGAAAATGTGGATAATAATTATGTATCGGAATAAAGAATTCGATTCGATAGAAGAAATACTCATTCTTATCTGTTTATTGTTTCCTCAAAGAGAAACCTTTGTTTAATTACTAAGGTAGTCGTTCTAGTATCCGAACACGACCCTTTACCGGAACAACGCCGTTAATAACTCTTGACAACTTATATTCATTTTAACATTTTAGCTGGTTAATGACAAAATAACATTTTAATCAAAATCTTTTACAGTTTATTTACCATTAAAAGTTATATTTAAAAAATATAATGAATGGAAACGTTGTTCTGGTACTGGATATTAAACGTTCGGGTACCGGTACGTTTACCTTATAGAAATATATAAATATTATATTAAAATTAGTGTTGGATCAGAGTACTTACAAAGGAATATTGAATCGTTTCTTTAACAACGAATAATAATAAGGTTTGCAAAACTGTTTAGAATGTATGTATTAAAGTATACTAGAAACTTGTCAAATACGATAATCATACGATAACATAAATTGAAAAATGAAATTAGATATTATGTGCTGAGAATCGTGAGGTACTGATAACAATCAAACTTTCATTAACGTCTGTATTGACTTTCCCGTCGATAAAGATGCTAATTCTAAAGTCAATTTTTTGAAATTAAATAAATTCTTTTGCTTTGATAAATATTTAGATGCTAAATTTTTTAGAAACTATCTAATAGTTTAATTTCACGCTTCCAAGATTTTCGATAACAATTTTATTTTAAATAATGTAATTAAGGTAGTTACCTCACGGACTCCCTAGTGAATCGAGCGTGCAAAATAAAGATTGCTAAATTGTTGTTCGATTTCGATAAATCATCTTTATTAAATTTGTTTATAAAATTTTAGATAGTTTTAAATGATATTAGTATAAAAATAACAATGTTTTTATAGAATTAATGTTGCTTGTACGTAGCGATGACTTACGTAGTTATTCGTACACAAATACGCTTGGCTACGTTGCATGTTTGATTACGTGGTCGAATCGAGAGATGGCAAACCAATAGTACATTCACGAATACGAACGGAAGCACATGGAAGAGCTCATCAAACCGTATTTTTTGCAATAAATATCTTTTAAATTAGTCCGATTACCCCTATTTTTCATCAATTTTTAGAAAATACAAATCTTAAACTTTCATACTCTACTTGTACATTATTTTCTGATAAGTTATTGTTAAGTAACGTGTTAATAATAGTGCGATATCTTAAGATGCCTCTTTATATGCACCATACAAAACAAATCCACTTTAAGTATTTTTTTCTCGAAAATTCATCCGGCAACCGGGGTTAAAACAAATTCTATTATATTGCTTGAAATTTAAAAATTCAATGATATTTTTATCATAATGATACTAAAGACTACGATTTGGTAATAAATATTCCGAAACGCACCAACCAATTGTCATTAATTTTGTAGAATAAAAAAAATTAAGTTTACTGCAATTTGAGTAGAGAATTTTTGTTATCGATTATGTTCGACTGTTTTCTACTTATTTACAAATACGGCGACAATGACGTATTCTTATTATGAAACAAGTACTTTTCTTGGTAGTATAATAAGTCTCTATTGATTATTCAGAAACGTAATTTATTGCGTAATTTATTAATACATTTACAATTGAGACGTTACGAAAACTTAATCATCACATATGCCCTCCTCTTCAGGTTTAGAGGAACGATATATGTCACATAACTTGAACAAAGTACATCATTTTCAATGGCCAAATAAATGTAAGAAAGTTATGTATTTTGTTCAAGTTACGTGACATATATCGTTTCTCTAAACCTGAAAAGGATGGCATATGTGATGAAACGTCCCATTTGTAAATGTATTAATTTCAATAAATTACGTTTCTAGATGATCAATAGAACATTACACTTCCAAGTTTATGACACAATTAATTCTGCAGAGCAATATTATAACATCTTCTATAAAACACATTTGAATATAGTTGACTAACTTGTTTGTTCCTTCAAAATATTTTATTCCTACGTTTACAGAATCATACTAATTACCGTTTCTTTAAGTATTAGACATAATCAAAATGAATATCGATCATTAAAAATGAAAAATCTACTTCTCCGTTTTACATTGATTCAAAGCTACGAACACGAACTCTTTATTCCGAAAATACTAGATTTATTTTAAAAATACTTACCAGTTGCTCCCAAACATATAATGATTTCACAAAATAATAATTTAAATTTCGACATGATTAATTTAAATATAAACAGTTACTTATAAATTTTCAATAAAAAAATAATATGCAACTTAACCGAATCTTATTCGAAGCGCTTGCCTCGCTTGCAGTACACGTACAGAGGGAGAATATAAAGGCAGAACCGACTAATCGTGTTTGCATGATTCACCTAGCGTATGCTCTCATAAAACTCGAGTTTACAAAATATGACCGGAATATCAACTGAAAACACTTATTGTTTAAAATTTTTAAGGTGTAATTTAGGAGACGGCTTAATAATTATTATACGCAGAATAATTGCCAATTAAGCTTTATAACACTTTAAGTCTCGGTAATACGTATGGATTATTATTTTGCTTAATTAACAAGTGAGCTTACATTTAATCGTAAAATATTGCGAACTTAGTGGACCTTAGTGGACCTTAGTGGACTTAGTGAACATGCACTTAATTGCAACACTTGATAATAACCTATTATATATATTTAAAAAGGAAGCTTTTTTATGTAGTTTTCTTAATTAGTTTTATTATGTACATTTCATCTTATTTTTCCTACTTTGCAATTTTGAAAACAGTTTAGTAGCATTACATGAATGATATTGACATATTTTTAAACATTTCCAGGAATAGCAACCTGATCAGAAACTTTTATGTACACTGCTGTGACTGTAGTACAAAACAAATAAATTATGTATCAGCAGATTTAATATATATATATACATTTTGGGAAGTCTTTTACAAAAAAGATGTATAAAATACTAAATAATCATTTCTTCGATTAGCGTATGGAAGCAATAACTCTATCAAGTGCAGATTCTCCAATTATAGGGGTAAAAAGATTATTTGCTAATTCTCGAGGACAGCAGGCTGTGAGTAAAGGTAATAAAAGTAGCAATTTTATTAATCTATGCTCTTGAAATTCACGACCTTGAAGATGTCGTGTCAAAGTTTGCGTCGCTGTCTCTTGACCATTTGAAAGTAAACGGCCGGTGGCACTTGATTCACTTAATTCTGCATTAAATAAATACGTTAATTATAAGCAATACTATAATGGAAAATTCAGTATAAAAAATTAACGTAATCTTCGTAGTTGAGTGCTTTACCATTTCTACAGAGTAAGATAGTTTCTAGCGCGGAAAATTCAATTTCGTCAGGGAGTAATTTCAAAATTGCATCTCGGGATCTTGTTAAAAACGTGAAGCCGTTTTTTTCAGTTATTGGGTAGCTGCAGCTAAAATTATCAAATCTAAATGGCCATGTAGCAGCTCGAAGCAAAAATAAAGCCGCCCAGCCTTTGCCCAGAATAGTATTTTGTTCATCGAATGGAATAGCAGAGAACTCTTGGTGTTGTCTGGCACCGCGTATGGTTGTAAGAAAAATTTGAGCAGCAACTTCATATTGGAATGCTTCACCTAAAAAATATTTCATACAATCATTTCCCAAAGTTGAAATCCTAGTTTTCTTTTTGGATTTAATCATCTTTTTGAGAGTGCATTAAATAAATTGTGTAAAGTGAACTTTTTCGCACGTGACAAAATGCATTACGTCTCTGTGTCAAACTATATTTATGGCGCGCACGTATCGTATCAATGTAAGGTAGCAGTTCTGCGTCACAGGTGCATAATAAGAATTCATAGTCTAAACATAGAACTTTGTAGAACTTTGTTCAACAAATACAAACGATCGAAATAATTATTCATAATCATGTTATATTTTTTGATGGGCTCAAATTTAATGATGCTTATAAATATGCACGCGTTGCCAGTTAGAGCACTGTTGCAATGCGAAATAGAAAGTAATGATGTTGAACGGTGTATTTATGCTTATCTCACGAGTTATTTTTTTTTTCTAGAAAACTAATTTATTCTTATTACCCCAAAAAATGTTGTTTTTTAAGCATTTTTTGTATTCACGATCAAAATTATATTATTTTCAATTTTAGACGATATCACATGATGAATACTTAAAGTACATACTTCAAATTAATATTGGTACACAATATTTTAAAATATATGAAAAAATTTATTTACGCTATTGCCTCGCTCTACTCTAATCATTATTAAATTTTTAACTACAAAATTTAGTACTTTCCATCATTAAAAATTTAGGAAGTACTAAATAATACGATAAATCAATTAAGCACATTTAAAATATTATTTTGATAATACTAAAAGGTGTGCATATCGCGCATGGGCGTAGTTAATAGTAAGAGGAGATAGGCCTAACGCGGCACCGCTATTAATGCATTGCAAACCTATTTTAGACATATTACCTTATTTTAATGCAGTCAAAGTGATTTTTTCTTACAAGGGGATTTTGATGAAACTTTACAGAGATATTCTTTGATCACAAATATAAGATACGTATCCCTAAATTTAGTCTAATGGGACCTGGAGCCCAAGTTAATGTCCATTTTATCAAAATATATTAGAAATCATGGTTGTATTAAAACCTTTATTGCAAGACCAATATACATTGCAGAAAATGTCACAAAAAAGATATCAAAAGTATAGATAATAAGTTTTTATTTGCATTTTTGAACGAGTTAATAGAACTTTTAATTCAAAAGTTATGAGTGCATCCAAAATTAACTCGATGTTCGATCGTTTATAACTTTTGATCGAAAAGTGCTAATAACTTGTTTAATAATGCAAATGAAAGCTTAACATCTATTTTTTAGATATATTTTTGTGATATTGTCTACGATATATATGTATATTGGCCTTGCAATAAAGGTTTTAAGATAACCAACATTTCTCATTTTAATAAAATGGGCATTAACTCGGGCCCCAGAACTTCACTAAATTTCGATACACGTATGTCATATTTTCAATCAAAGAATGTCTCAGTAAAGTTTCATCAAAAATTGGTTTTCCAAACTCCTAGGGTTTCCGTTGTTAGTTTTATCAATAATTTAGTATGTCTGAACAAGTTATTTACTTATATTTTAAAATCCTTGCTGGAGAAAATGAAAAAAATTTATTTACGCACTTTTTATTACAAAATAGACAAAAAATAAATTTAGTAATAATTGCATAATCGCTGCCTAAATTAAATCTGCAAAGCTACACATTAACAATTATTAATCTGTAATCTTCCTTAGGTACATCTCCCCTGTCTAAAAAAACCGATGTGATGAAACAATTCTGCGATCCAATTTCTATTCAATGCACCAAAAACCTTCAAGAAAGTACTTATAGTCTGGACTCCGAGTCTGGAGTTTAATAACTAGGTACTTTTGCTAGTTTCAATTTTACATAGATACATATTATAATTAATACAAAAGAATTTACCATTTGTTATCATCCTTGGTATAACAGATGAACTTAAAATAGGATGCGTAAGAAAATTTGAGTTATAGTGTAATTCATTGTAGCTCCTTGATGTCAACATGGATTCTCTAATTTGAGGAATAATTGCAGTAGGATTATTATTTTCAAAGCTTTCATTTTTAATACTTGGCGGCTGCTTCCAATGATGATTTGATTCAATTGAAGATAATTTACTCCTTGAACGTGGACCTCGTTCTTCTTGAACAGCTAGAAATCATTATTTACATACATACAAATTGTTAATATTCGCTATTTTGAAAGTTACTTATTAACCCATTAACGACCAATACTCCGAATTTTCAAT
>UELV01174340.1:1189-27690 GCA_900490015.1 Megastigmus stigmatizans | reverse complement strand
TGTGTGTGTGTGTGTGTGTGTGTGTGCGAGCATAGTCGTCTTTCCCGAAAATTCCGCGCGTAGTCGGCCCTCCGGTAATAAAGGCACATATGCATGCACGCGACCTACATGTAACATGTATAGCTTCTGTGCCAATGTACTTTTACATACACATATATATATATCATTGAGCTATAGCTGCATGAATTCAGCTATCGCACCCTAGGCAATTCGATGCGCGAGCGGCATTATTGCAAATGAATTTTCGTTTTTTTTTTGTAACGGAAAGCTATATATGTTTATCGTGTACGTTGGGCAAAGATACGTTTATTGGAATTACAAATTGGCACGTATTTGATGATTAAAAAGGATGAGTGCATGCTTGAATGCAGATAAAACCTGATCCGTTTTACATATGTTAAACATTTGCTGGAACGAAAAGTGTAAAGAAATGCAAGTGGCGCAGCGTGTTTTCATTATTGCCATATTAATTGACGGCTGTAATAAACGCGACAAAATCGAGGACTGTAAAGTAGGCAATATCTAACTGTATTCAGGTTTATGAAAAGTCCCAGATGATTTATTTTAAGTTAACTGAAAACGTTGAGCTCTTTTATTGCCCCTTTTAATTAAACTGGTTTATGCGCATGATCTGATTTAAGAGGAATTTTATGCAAAATGCTTTTTCTGTTTTACTTTCCGCGATTAATACAGCGGACCATACATTTGTCCCGCATTTTATTGCGAACAGTTTCGCCACCAACTTGAGAAATAAAATTAATAAATTTAGGTAAATAACTCTATTGATCCTAACTATGATAGTTTTCAATCAAGTTTAACTCGAACAATAATAAAACTACATTGACAATTCAATCGATCGATATCAATAAAACCGGTACAAAAGTATATAGCATGGACTGTATCGGTCCTCCACCAACATTTTCCGCATTTCGCGAGAGCAGAACCGCATCGCTGCAGCAGACACAACACACGATAAGTAGCGGCCAACTTGGAAATTCCTCCGTATAAGCGTATAACCTCGATTCGGAATTCAATTCCGAGTAGCCCGGCATCTCCTACTTCGCACACCGCCACGGATATTAGCGCGAGTATGGGCGCGTATATCCCCCGATACTTTGGCGCATTAACCTGGCTTACCGCCACTGCTACATCATAAATAAAGCGTAACAATGCTTGTATTATTGCTTCGCCGTTCGCCTGTTTGTGTCCTATGCTCTCGTGCAAGAGTTACGCCTTTTTTCTTCCAGGTCTCTCTCTCTCTCTCTCTCTCTTTCTCTCAGTGTACTTCCGCTTGGTGTGTAAAAGGTTCTCCTTCAACGTGGGATCGTTGCCAAACGGCTAATTTCCATGCGGCGCGCGAAGAGCTTGGGTGTACGTTGCCGCTGCTGCTGCCCACACGTCGTTGAGTGCGAAATCGCTCGGTTTGCGGACGTGAAAACTCGCCGAGCTTTCTTCTATACGCTGCGTGTATTTGCTCTTCGTCTTCTTTTTTTTTTCGATTCTCTTTTTTCCCCCTTTTATTTTTGGCTCGTGTGGTTGTAGCTGATTGAGATTCGATTATTTGCGCTGGATTTGCATTGTTCGCTTTGTGCATGACTTATGAAGCGAAATGAATTCAACGTACAGATTGTGATGTTCGTAAAAAAATTAAATATTGATTCATCATATATTACATTAATAAAGATTGGTGTGTTAACAACTGAAAAATATCCTTAATACAAAACCACCTTTTTCTCGGTGTATGAATATCAATAAGATATCAATTGTATGAATATATCAATTTCCATAAATAAGGTATCGAATGAATTCCATTATAACTTATGGCCATTGTTCTCTGTTAAACATGCGTATATAATACGAAAATTCAATCATGATTGTGTGCATATTAAAAACATAATATTATAATCCATATATGTATAATTTGTATCTTCAAACCTCCAATTTCGCACAATGACGAAGTACATTCTATTTTATACGTGTAATATAAATTTATATTAACGCCTATTACGATGTATTGTATTTTATAATGATCAATTTTATTATCGTATTTAATACCAATAACTTGAAATTTATTCTATACGCTTAAATAGAATATCGAAATTAATCATTAGATCGATACTGTCTACTAACCAATGATTAAGTGATTCAAACCTCTGCACACAATCACAAACTTAAGTAAAGCTTTTTTCGAAAAAAAAAAAATCAGACCACAAGAAAGACCGTTCCACAATGCACGTATCTTACGATGTCGATCGATCTTTTGAAGAAAAGCGGGTAAATAGACGGAGTGGCGAGGTCCGCGTCAGGAAAGGTCAAAAAAAGGCCGCTAAAAGGATGAATTTTCATGAAAGCCCTGAAAGAGGAGGCGTGAACTTTCGCGGAGTTCCAAGAGAACAGCTGCGGGAGAAGAGAGGAGAAGGAGAAGAAAGAGCAGCTCGCGCCAGGTATACACTTGAAAAAGATTGCACTTAGTCCAGACACCAAGACATCGTGTCTAGCTGCAACCAGGAATGAGGAATCTGGGGCAACGTCTAACGAGAAGCCCCGAGCTGCATAGTCCTTTCTCTCCTACTTCTTTATGCAGCTTCTTGGAAAAATGTTTTCTTATCCTAATAACGGCAGATTGGAGTTTCTTTTGACATCTGCTGGAAATTTTGCTGAATTAATTTTCGTTGTGCGTTTATTGAACAGCAAATTTAATTATTTTTTGGAAAAAAAATATTCGCTTCTTTACATTATAACTTTAGTTCAAAGATCTTATAATCCAACCTTGTTTGATTCGATTTTATGTTCAAATTCAAAGAGTGTCAATTCGTCTGGTAGCCAATAGAAGGTCGTCCACGCATAATAGGGTACAGTTATTCAACTAAACAGAGTTCAGACAATTAATCGCTTTCGCATAGTTCGATCCTCCATTCAGACATTAGTTTTGCAAGACTCCTGACATCCCATTATTATTACAGCGGAATGCAAATCATCACGGGTCACCGAAGATATTCTCACACAAAGCCGGCACCTCAATGGGAGCCATAAGAAAGCTACTGCGAAATTGACGTGACTTTCTGGGCTGCTGTCCAACGGGCGTTGCATCTCGGCAACAAAAGCCTCGAGGAGAGTTAAATCTCTGACGCCCCCACGGTACATTTTCCAGAGTGCCGCCTTTTTCCCTTACAATTCGTTGATTTAGCTTCTTAAAGCGCCGCTGACCTACTGCTACTGCTCTTAAAAAGCCCTTTCCCATATATTTGCTATCATGTCCCTGCTTTAAGGATTATTTACTTACAAACATTGTGCGTGGTCTGCGTTTCTTGAGTTTTTACAGTAAACCAATAAGAAATAACGATTCATTTTAGTTTCCATTGTTTTATACGAAGAAATGGTAGCTTTTCTTTCTTATAAAATCGGTGTAATTGAATTAAATATTTCAATGTAAGAGTGAAATCCGTATGTCTAAACAAAATATGATACTAGCACACCAATGGACTTGGAATTTCCTCCGACAATGAGGAAGAAGTGTAATGAGAACAGAATATTTATGAAGGTATTTTCCCTATACGCACGAGGAAAATAAGCACATCACGTTTATGGCTACCGTAGCAGCGCAGGTTTCACATTCTTTCTCTATTCTCCTGTCAATATGGGATTTAAACGCGGAAAAAGCTAAAGAAAATAATTGCGTCTTCGATAGAAAAAAGTGTAGATATTTTCGAGGAAAGCCATCGTTTAGTATAGCGAAGTGTGTTTTATTATAGATATTAATTTCTTCGTTCCAGAACATGATTTACTATCTGTAAATAAAGAAACTTGAAACAATAATTGAAGATAATTAATTTTCTTTTAGCGTAGATGTTTTGTAAGACAGTATTAAATCCTTCGAATTAGGTTGTGCGTGGTTAAATTAAATATCTCTCGATCTAGCCGCAGGAGAGGTATCAACGTCGATAAGATCGTATAAGACACCTGCGGTCATTGAGTTGAATAAAAAAGTTTTCAGAATAATTAACGTGCATTCCATACTGAAATGCCAAGAAATTTTATTTACAAACTGATACTTTATTCATCTCATATAATTATTTTACAGTGCCACTATTGCCAACAAATGATACGCTCAAATTATTCATAAATCGATCATTTTTATCCATCTTTCAATAAGCATTAATTTTTATACAAAAACTCTTGCGAACAACAATACGTCTCGAAATCCATCGATCCACCGCCATAAGCAAACCGAAAACAAAGGCCGCAAGTGTCTTGCTAGCATCTTGGAGAGAGCGCGAGCGAAAAAAACTTAGATAGCAAAGAAAAAGTAAAGGGGGATGACAATCGCATGCTCTGTGTACAGTAGGGGCGGTACGTTTCCTATACATAAGCGCCGAGAGAAAGAGACATATGGCCGGAAGATCACCACGCGAAGTACGAGAGAGTGTCCCGGGCCCCGCAGTACGTAAACATACGTGTAGTCGGTGCAGTGTGCTCGGTAGTTTGCCTTGCCCTGCCTGCTGCAGCTGCAACTGTGTCCGGGGCAATGTGCGCGAGACTATTTGAATAATCAGCATTTGCTGGCCCGTACGTCTCCTACTTCCCATTCGGTTTGATATATAAGCTTAGGCGTGCACTCGGTTTCGAATAATATGTATCTTAGTTTCTGCTTATGTACAGAATTGACTTGTCATAGGAATTCACTTGGAAAAAATCAACGAGAGATGTCCTTTTGGAGAACGAAAGATTTACAGTTGCATATATGCGAAGTAATCGTATCATTTCGATTTCGTCACTGGGCAAAAACATATGTTTTCAGTGGCTAAGTTATTATATGGCTAAAACCAAATAAAGCCTACATTAGAAAGATGAGCTATCCATTCGGCAGCAAAACAGAAACTCTGTTACCGAAGCGCAAACGTGAACACTCGACGCGACACGTTCAACCTTCGGCGCGCAAATTCACGGCGCAATTGCACAACTCGTCAGATAATATATAAAAGAAAAGCCACCGCTGGCCGTTTTTCAAAAAAGAAAACTTCAACAGTCGAAATGAGAAAAAACGAACCTCACAGGCAAGACGTTATCGAGAGCACGTATACGTATAATAACAATAAGTCTTAGCGAGCGACACTGGCTATAAAATCTTGACCTCCATCTATACACACTCACACACACCCACACACACGCATGAGGCCAGAAAGAGTTTAGATTAGAATTAGTCGTAAAGAAACGGCGAGGCTGCGAGCATTATTTGCAATTAACCGACAAGCGAGCCTTTCCGCGAAGGTGCAGTGCATGCGAAGAAGACGACCCGCGGATTTTCCTTTGTACGAAAAGAAATGGAAAAGCACCAGCCGAAGAAAAATGCAGGGTTGCGTAATTGGCGAATTTTTCGAATAATTTAGCTGCTTCCGCATTTTGTGCCTTCCTTCCTCTATCGTTTGCGAAATAGAAAATTGCACCTAAATGGTAGCTCTGAAAGTCGAAAGCGCGAGAAATTGCAAATTCTTCGATATTCGGAAACGAATTCCAGAGAACGGATAGCTGCACAGTCTTACGTACAATCAGTTTTTTTTTTAACTGTAAGTGTAGAGTTAAAAAATGTACGTGTAAAAAGTGTACGTGTAAAAGTAACAGTTGTATTCTAGTGTTCCTCCAAGTTGTCGTTATTTGTGAATACTGATTTATAAATAATCAATTATTTCTCAATAAAGAATCAGTTTTAGACATACAGTACAAAGAGTTTCATTATATTGTCGTACTACCATCAAGACAATTAAAACTTGCACGGTCAAGGCTAAACTCATTACGGGATAGTGTTTTTAAGTTCTCGTGTGTCGCACAATGAGTCATACATTGTCACGTTTAAGTGAATCATGCTCATTTATTTCTTACCATCGGTGCTTCAATGCGCATAAATCTGGACTTTTTCACATCTCATAAATAGTGTTTCATTAGCTACAATTTCAAAGCGATCAAGTCCAGGCAATACTTCAACTGCGAATATTCGATTTGTTTGGAAATTATAGCTAGAGGGAACCTATTTTGTAAAAGGAACAGAAAATTGTTGTGCGTGCACGTTCCGCAGTTCAACCTTGAATCTTACCTTCGATGCGAAATTATAAACTAATATGCGTGCTAAACAAAAACAAACATTAATTGTTTAACTGCGCACCTTGTGTAACAACAAACTGAGGCTAAGATTTATAATAGCTCCTATTGTAACCATTAAATGGTAGGTTTTTCAACAATGCTTACTATGTTCGACAATGCGAAATTAAAGCATGTGGAATGATCTTAAATTGCATTTTTTACCTTGTTCGCAATGCTCCGTCAGTTCAGGCAGGAAACCCCGAGGCAATGAAAGTGATTTCAACTCACCTGTAACAAAAATAAAACATTCGTTTAGTAAGTAATTTAATACCTTGAACAAATAATATTTATAATAAAAAGCCTATAAACATGTAATAAAATATACATTTCTTAATTTACAAACGATAAAAGTTTGATACTTGGATTAAATTTTCTTCTATACGTAAAAGAAAATAATGTATCTTTTCATGTATACCTAGAAACAGCGATAATTAAAAAATCATGTATTCAACAATGAGTTCAGAAATTATTCGATACTTTACCGTAATCTATATGAAAATTAAGGTTTTTCGGTGCTGTGCGAAATAAAATTTTCACGAGAGCGAGAGAAAATAAAACGGGAATTCCCGAGCCCAAGTTATACAGTCGGGCCTATGAAAATTGACTTTTACACAGCCGCAAAGTATGCATAATTCATTTTCGCCCGGCGCACAACATTGACAGCAAGTATTTTTCCATAAACGTCAAAAAGCGACCTTCATAAATTGACATTGGCCAGTTCCGCAGCATCTCAACGATCATAAAGTACACCGAGTCCTTGTCCAAAGAGCAATACGAGCATTTCGATTCGAATCCCACTCGGGGTCAAGTACATTCCCACTGATGTGCATATATATATGTGTGTGTGTATGTGTGTGTGTGTAAAGCGACAGTCCAAATGTGACCGGTGGCACTTCAATCAATTAAGCCAATTTCGGTGCGCAGCGGGACTCCAGTATTATAAGCATTTCGACTTTTCCCATCGTTACCCTGTACTGTTGATTTAACGAACTTCTCGCTGATCTCGTGTACGTACACTGCCTTTTGACTTTGTAGCAGACTTGCTTATTGTTCATTTGTCAATTTTTTTTTTTTTTTTTTTTGAAAGGGCTGATTTAATGAGAAATTTAAAAGTTTCTAAAATATTGAACACTAATTGAAAATTTATGAACTGATTACATTAAAATAAAAATATTCCCAAATTCGCGAGCTATTGCATACATCTAATTGTGTTATAAAATATCGTGTTCATCATTTAGCAAGCTTATTCATCAAGACAGTGTATTCCCAAGCGAAAAGTACAGCGAAAGTGATGATATAGCCGCGATCTATCATATATGAGCGAACTTCCGTCCGGGGCGTAATACTCCCATTGAACTGAGAGAGTCTTAATTGAGATTCAGAGCACGTGCCTCTCCCTCGGACACGTAAGAATCGTGTCTTTTGCGACGCGTATGGACGAGAGGCCTCCGCTGGTGCAGGGACTCGAACCGAATCACAAGATGCTGTATGTATGTCTTTTGTGAAAAAACGTTAATTTGGCAGGATCGCCGAGCACTTCTTCTAGTTGTTCTAGTTCTTCTAGGTAGTTGTATACAATTTTTTTTTAGCCATGTCGACGGGATCGAATTCGTGCCTGTTTTATATTTTGCTCTTTTCGATGAATTGATGCATTTCTGCAGGTTGAAAGGCTCTTTAAATCAGAGTTAGTGTTATATTAGCCATTGTATCTTAGTTGATAGAACGAAGTTAATTGATTGTAAAACAATCTTTAAAATCAAATTATACTTTTTTGTGGTCAGTTATCGCAGCGCATCAAGAACTATTCAGTTTGGGAAATTAAACACGGACAAAATTGTGAGAAGTTGAAATTCTGTCCTTGTTTCATCGTTACAATCTACCATCCATCATATTTGTATAGTAAAGACAATTTTTTCTAATGATGTGTGCTCAGAAGATAATTCGTTTACCCACACGAGATTAGAATGACGAGCAAAAACAATATTCCATTCGTCACATACTAGCTCAGTTCACAAGCGCACAATACGCCACACATCCGATTGTTTACACTTCCTTCAGCCGTTTGTCCACAGCGAAATCCGTAGCAGCTCAAGTTCCACCTTGGCGCGTCGTACACGTATGGCATAGCAGATCCATCTGTTTCTGACCCTCGAAAAATTAAGCCGAGCGCGCCTCGCACCAGCAGGTGTGTGCTCGGAACCACCCAGCCTGTGTATATGTATATATACCTTCATCGATCGGGGGTCCCAGTCGTTTGCTCGGTCACGTGATAACGAGCACACCATCGCCGCTACACTCGCGCGCCCCTAAAAACTGTATATGCAGGCGCAACTGACATTCCTCCATGCGTCGCATGTGCAAAAGCACCAACTCGTTGTTTATATCGCGACTCTTTATCCCCCGCGACAATAACGCGGCCCTCCTGTTATTTTGCTCTTTTTACCCTTCCTTCCGCGCGGGCGCGCTTTTTTTTTTATTTGCCCGCTTTTTGTTCCGTGCGCGAGCGCCGAGTTGGCTGAGGCACCAGTATAAGCGCCATCCCGAAAAGTGCCTAGCGTTTTATTCGCTTTTTGTATTATCTCTCTCTCTCTCTCTCTCTCTCTCGTGCTGAGCGGATGTTTATGGCGCCGCTGCGTGTCCGTCAGCCTTTGAAAATGGAAAAGCGCTCTTTCTTTTTTGCCCGATGCGTTACAACGAGTCGATCTATCCGCTGTGAGTTCTCAGTTTCTTGCTGAATGAGTGCGAATGCTTGAGATAATGATAATTTAGGATCGAAGATGAGAATTTTTTTTAATTGTTCGTGGAAAGATGCGTTGTTTAATTAATATATTTTAAGGCAATAGAAATACCCAGAGTTCTTATGAGATATAAATAATGAAGTTTCTAGTTTAAACATATTACAGTAATATTTTTCAATATTATTTAAGAATAGTTAGATAACAAAAATGGTATAGCTTTACTATTTTCCCTCTTAATTTGTTAGGACTTAACTAAAATACGGTTTGAAAATTTAGTCAACGGAATGTAATCTGTAAACAATCCGAACTATGCGCAATAAAATGTTTCCCTGTCACTACGAATTGCATAACACCGCGCGCGCGCAAACTGCGGCAAAACAAACGATCATATTGAAACGTTTCTAAAAATTCAAACAATGCCCAATTACGAGACACATACATATTTTTTTTTTGTTCAACCTGTATACAGACCGTCGGTGCACATCCCGAGACAATATGAAAAATGGCACTAAAAGAGGAGACTATAGAAACTCGGCGGCGCTTGCACAAAGGAAGACACCGAGAACTCGGCGAGAAAAATCTCACGGCGTAAGAATTTCGCGGATTAGACTTGCGGGAAGCAGGGGATAGTCCATTGTTTCCGCTGCGGAAAAGCCAAAGTGAGCACCGTGCAGTTTTTTGTTTTCTTTTATTCTTCCTTTGCGCAATTGCAACGGAGAAAGTGGCAATACACCCGATTTCGCACCTGTGCACGTCCCGTTCAGTATAGCTCCGCACCTCTGTTCCGTGCAGCACGCGTCCGATAACATCTTCTCCATACGGGTCTCGATTTACTTTTGCGGTCACCGCACCGAAATAAAAAAAATTCTGAAGGCGCACGTGTTTTTGCATCTCATTGCGTCACGCTGCCGCTTAATTAAGCGCTGTCTTTTCAGGTCTTCTTTACTTTATAGGCGCGAATGTATACTTGCTATTGAGAAGGAAATTTCATACGCGCATCTCGCTGTTGCATAACGATATATTCGTATCGTTATACAATAAATTTGTGTGTTTTACATAAGGCTTGTAGGCAATAATATTACATTCGCGATGCTGATTTTGTTGAAAATTTGCGCACGTCGCGTGTAATTTTTCAAAATTTTAGTGTTCAGCCTTAACGGTAAAAGGTCAATTCGAGTATATTTTCAGATTTTTAGAGTGTTATGATTCGATTGTGAACATTTAAATATACATGAGCTTTCTTTATTATTGTAATTTTTGATAGCTTAGAAGTATTAAAATTTTATTAGTGATTAATTATTTAAATGTTTACTACAATCACGATTATTCTTAGACTTATGATTCATCAACGATTAATTGCGATTTTTTTTTCCATTTGGCATGTATCTATAACGCTTTTTTTATTTCCACGATCTTTGATTTAATTTTTTGTTTTCAATTTTAACAAGATACAAAAACATAAAAATTTAAAATTGATATTTTACGATGGTCAAGGATTATATTGTGTGATACAGGTTTAAAAAATTACTAAAACTCGACCAGCATAAATAATAATCATAGCATATTTATGCGATATATTTTTATCTTGATTAAATTTTAAATTCGATTAAAATACAATGCGAAAGTGGAAATATATTTCTTTACATACTTTGCACGAAGTCCCATTAATTTTATCAGTAGCGCGAAAATATTTATCGACCTCTGCAATCTCTGGCAAAGTTTCAATGTCGCTTTCACTCTCTTCCAACTAATGGGAATCATATCAAATTAAGCTAATTGCTTGACATACCAATATTACGATCATCTCAACCTTTAAAGGATATGATTCGGAGAAAAGCAAATAAAACTACATGAGCGACATTAACTAATTTATATAATTAAAATTAAAATTCCCATAAAGTGATTAAGTTGACGATGCAAGATTCAATTTTTCAACTTCACTATATGGATGAAAGAATTTATTTAGCTAGTATTTCGTATCTAGTACATAAAATACACATTTTCCTTCTTAAAAAGTTCTATCCACGCGCAGTCTCGAAGTTTCTAAACGACTAAAAGCGGAGCGAATTTAATCTCGTCGAAAATTTAAAGAACCAAGTTCTCCGTACTAGATAAAATTTGATTAAATTAGCCGTCTGTCGAGGGCAGCGGACCATCCAAGATCCCCGTAACAGAACGCGCCCCGATACTTGACCAGACATATACATGGATGAAAGCTAAAATCCGAGAGGCTGCGAGTCACTTCGTGGAACTCTCGTCTCCTCGACCCTTCCAAAACGGTATAATATCGCGGTTGCGATCCACCGAAGTCTGCCTGCTTGCAGCAGCAGCAGCAGCAGCCTCTCGAAAAGATACGTCCGCTCGAAAATCTGGCCGATTTCCAACGAGACTCAGCCTCCGAGACGACGACGCACGGCTTCGTGTATTTTTTGCCGCCGACGCTTCTTCCGTTTTTCTATCTTTTTGTTTTTACTTTTAGCGAGCGATGGAGCTTCTTTTTGATCGCGATGCCCCCATCGGGGCGAACAAAGTTGCGCCGCGCGCGCGCGAGTTACGGAAATAGAGCGCGTGGCGAATGATGCACTCGTGGTGAATGACGGGGGGAGAGAGGAAGTTTCGTCACTTGCTCTGTTGGCGTAATATGATTGACGCTGCTCGATGGCGCGATAAGAAAGCGAGCCGCTTCTGCACATGTGTGTGTGTGTTTTCGTTTTTGAAAGGTTGGCTACTTTGTTAGGTTACGTTGTGAGCGATCGATCTTTCAGTTTCACATTATCGTCCTTTTTATTTGATTATTTCTGTGTTGTGGGAGATGATTTTAGAGATCGTTGAGCTTTGCTCGATAGCGAACTTGTATGCTCATCTACGCTGATCCATCACTTGCTCAACCCAACAAGCCATTCGGATCTATATTTAAACTTCCGGAGAAATCATTCACCGAAGTGGGTTTAAGGTGTACACAACCCAAAACGCCTCATTTATTTCTACAAATATAATTTTTTAAAAAAACCTCGAAACCCCGCCAAGAAGACTCAACCTCTTCATCCATAATAATTCAAATTGAATTACCGCCACTAGCAACTCAATGTGCTTGCATTCGCAAAAGCCTCCCTTTTCATGCACAAATCACACAAACGCTATCCTGTTCAGTGCAGCATTTATCCCAACTGACAAGACGAAAATAATAAGAGTATACGCGAAGCTATAATTTCTGGTCGAGCCGCAATCACGAAAAGATCTTGGCCGAGTCAAGTAGCAACGTGCAGTAGTCGCATGTGCGTGCTGCATACATCCACTTAACTGCCAGGGCGTCTCGTGACGTCGATGCTACGCGAGTGACACACGAAATCGTCGAGAGCTTCATAGCCGCTCCATCGGAGGGGTCGGATCGATTTTTCAGACTTCGTGGCACGTTATTCAATAAGGACTCTCTTGAGCTGATAAAATTTGTCTGGCTTATTTTCTGCTGCTGCTGCGAGCTCTCTTCAGCGCTAATTTATAGCTGGTTGGTATCGTTCGGAAAAATTAACTGCATCTTGTGAGGTACATCGTTATATATGTATATATAAGACCTTTTTAACTATGATGTTTACTCCTTAAAACCCCTTACTTAGAGAAGACTTTTTTCTGTTTCAAAAGTATATCGTTGAGCTTTTGTAGAAAGGCAATTTATTAATATCTTCGTGAGCAAAATTTTACAAACAAAAAGTATCAGTCACTTAACTAATATTCACTTTACATTAATAAATTGTATCGATGATAACCTTTACTTTAAAAAATCAATAAAGATAACATAAAACGGATAGATATAAATCACAGTGGCGATAAGATCATCCTTGAATCTCAAGTGGCGTCAGTGGTAAAAGAAAAATAAAAGTGGAGAAAAAAAACTTACTCTGTTGTATAGCAAGCCGATTAGGATCGATTCTTTCCAAAGAAGATAGCTCGATCTCAAAGGTGTGCCTCTGTTGTGATCCTGATCCCTGCCTCGGTACAGTGCGGGAAGCCCTCCTTAGTAATGGAGCTAAATGGAAGCCAAAACAACTTCTTCATTCACATGTTCGCGGCTCGTGTTAAAAGCTCTTATCAAAGGCAGAGTAAGCGGCGAAGCTTGGCGAGAATTTCAAAAAAGAAAGCTTTCACAAATGGCAGTCGGAATCGCATTATAGGGTAGTTCGTTAATTCATGTTTGTTTGTTTCATGTGTAAATAGGATGAGATGAACTGTTATAAAACTAATTTGGTTAATATTTGATTTGACACAAAACGATGTACACTGCTTCGGTAAAATTAAATAATAAGATACGAAAAAAAAGGCTTTTATGATGACACAAATGAGAAATAATGAAAAATTGGATATTTCAAAGTATGACGCAGATTTTCCTTTTATTTTAAGCGAAAAAACATAAGCGCAAGCGAAAAAAAACAATAAAGTGTTGCACGAGATTTTCGACGTTTATTTTTCAGCCTACGGTAAAATATGTCGAAACGCAATTTTTGCCAGCCCAGTGAATTGCGAATCTCTGTATATTTATCGGACGGGACGATAAAGCAGAGGAAAATTCGGAAATGCGCCAGCGAGACCGATAGCCGTGCATGAGTGACTCATATTCAAACCTATTTTTTGTTATGACTCTGAAAAGAAAAACTGATTTTATAATATAAACGACCGTTATATCACTACCATGCAGATAGTTCGTATCTTCGTAACAAAAAAAAAAAAAAAAAACTGTGCTTCCCTCAAGCCAAATCGCTATTGTTTTCTAGAACCCAGTGATTTTTCGATGTCAAATTATCACTGCAATTATGGCGTTACTCAAATTATCCCAAACGCGTTTTCCAAAACCACTGCAACAAAGCTAATTTCACACTTCCAGCAAGAAGGGAAAAAAGTCGGGAGAATATAAAGCCACTTAGCCAAATCTCCATACAAAGACGCAGACAATTTTCCCGAGCGAGGAAGGCAATAGCCGTAAATATCAGTGGAGAAATTCATCCGGAATGGAGCGGAAGTGGACGTATAGCCACTACGGCGACGACGTCGTTTAAGATCAAAGTGGGAGAGAAAGAGAGATACTATGAACGCGGCATCCCCACAGCCATTAAAGGAGCGTGACTCACGCCACGTGGGTGTGCGAAAAGGGGGATAGATCTATAGCCGACCGATAAAGCTCTTTCTCTCTCTCTCTCTCGAGTGCCTGTGATATACACAGCGCTGGAAATATCAATCGAGAGTGTGCCCCGCGCGCTATCTTCCATCTTTGGTCTAACTCCACGGATTTTTCTTTTCAGGATAATAAAGCGCTCGTCGAGATTCACTCCGATAGCGGCGATAGGACACATTCCGCTAATTATCAAAAGAAATCTCCGATAAAGCATTGGCTGCTGTTGCTAGATGTGTATGCATGAGTTTTGAAGTACATCGACAAGTGGCGTTCTTGAGAGTGCAGAGAAAGATTGCACGAAAAATTACTTGTTATCGGTTTTGGAAAATTTTACTTGGAGGGATGCTACTCTTATTTTATTGTATACAATCTTGGGACGATCGCGAATCGCAGCTTTACAGTTAACTAATTCGACGAGGTGAAAGTAAACAGCTTATCTGTGATTTCGATATATATGGATAAAGCCGTAAGTGAGAACGAAATACAATATGCAAAACAGTGTACATCGATTCGATGACGAGGCCAGTGAGCGAATCCCTCGTCGCCGCTGCGTATAGATATACAAGAGGTCGAAATGGTGTCGCGGCAATTAGACGCTGGTCAGCGGCGCAGCCAGCGAGAGCAAGAGCTTAAATAATGACTAACACGGGAGAAAGGAGGGAGAGGGAGAGAGAGAGAGAGAGAGAGAGAGAGAGAGAGAGGACCCAGTAACCGAAGTACAGAAGCGTGGGATCGCGTTACCCAAGGTATATACCTTCTTGCTCGCCCATTGTCTTCTTCGGTTACCAAAGCTGCTGCTGCTGCTGTTGCTGCTCCTCCTCTTCTTCCATCCCTTTTTTTTCTCCATCTCTTTCTATCTCGCGTATACATCGTGGAATACGATATTCGCGTCTCTGCCACGTACCGCCGATTATACGGCGCGATGTCGAGCTGCGGATAGATCGAGGCGAATAATAAAAGGGTTAGGATAGGAGGAGGTGTGGGTGCTTGGAACTCGCAACCTGTCCCGCCACTTGATAGAGCTTTTTCTTTTGCTTTTTCATTTTCGAGGGTATTGGAATTTGTGTGGGTGTCGGGTTAATGCCGACAGAGAATGATATTACTTTAATGCAAATGAGGTGGATGTACGTATGTGAAGTGCAACATGAGCTTTTGTTATAAGAGTTTAAAATAGATCATTAAAGATTTTTAAACATTTAGTAAAAGCTTCGATAGAAAATTTAGTAAATTTATAAGAAACACTCAGCTGTAGGTAAGAAGTTGCAAGCCTGGGCTTTTCAAAGTTATAACTAGATGGCAGTAGCAGCACAGTGGTACTTATTCTTATCCAATACAAGTCTGATTGCACTTTTGAAGTTCCGACTATTAGAATTGAACTCGATCAAAAATCAAAGAACATTGCCTCGTTTTACAGTAAAATAGTTTTATTCTATAGATGAATTTTTGTATTGTTTTATGGAATCATTTTTATATTATTTTAGACATATTTAATATGAATCAATTAATATAAAATATTTAAAAGTATAAATTATGTTATTTTTTATAAATTCCTTATTATACTTTAATATTACTGTAAAGCTATTTATAACAAGAAGGAAACATCTATAAATGTATTACTTTATTGCCAATGCTTTTATTTCATTTTTTATACAAGGTATTTCCTAATTTTATTGCAACATTATTTGTATTCCTCATATGAAAAAATAATAATTTTAAACGGCTTTAAAATATTGACAATGGTATTAAAAAAGAAGTACAAGGCTAGGGGAAAAATCTCTTTCCGGCTGTTGTTAAGCTTGACTTCCGGATAGTCGCAGTTCGTCGCACAATTTCATTATCGAGTTATACTTGAGGACACACACATTTTTAATTAAAAATAAAAATACTTCATATGTCTACGTATATTTTTGTTTTCGAATCCAATTTTCTTGACTTTATTAAAACTGTAGAATTATATTATTATACGCAAGAGGAAACACCGAGGAAAAGGTTAAATAAATAGCTTTCTATAGTTTAGACAATCGAGCTTGCATATATTCATGTTTATAGTTTCATGTTTGTATTAAATTTTGCTACAATTAAAAGTCTCTTAGCATTAGCTCGATATTTTTCTTGAACTTGTTTATTTTTATTTTTATAAAGAACTTCTGAATCATAAATAAATAATATACAATCTATACGAAAGATAAAAAAAAATTAAATAAAGTATAAATTAGACATTATTCATATTCAACTGTTTATGTTCCTCAAGCTGATACATTACAATGTTGAAATGGTAAATACGTTACTTTAATAGTACGCTTAGTTTTGAACTCTCTTTCAAAAGTGGGTAGCTACCGCGATTTCGAAATGTCATCCTCATGTAATACCCTATTTTTCATTTCTTAACAATACCCAATTTCACGCTAACGTAAACACTGTAAAGTTCATGAATAGCGCTCAATCGTCAAAACAATAAACTTTTTCTTTTAACCGATATTCATATAAATATAATAGCAATTGCATCACAAGATTTAAATGAATTCTTACAAAAAAAGGCACATGTAATATTACTTTCATCCTAAAAATAGAAATCTACAGTCTTGGGCGTATCGGGCGAAACTACATCACGTCACGATATAAATGAGGGAAGAAATAGAGAGACCGAGGCGAGCTGCAATTCCAGCATAGTACGATCCGAGTGGCACTCATCACTACCTGGCAAATCTTACCGCGGCACATTCTCAATGAAAATTCAAATTCACGCGCACGGCATTCGCGCAGCCAAACGAACGCATCCGTCCGGGACTAATCAAATGATATTGAATCGGAATGAAAGCTCGCTCTCTTCGTGGAAGAGAGAGATATAGTAGAGAAGAGTCTGACGGGCGAAGCGTTAACCTTGAATTACCGCAGAGCGTTTTGCTGGAATTGATGAAAACTGTGCGCAGCCGCGTGTCTACGTGTGCGTGTGTATGCGTCTGTATATATACATATTCCCGTGGCAGTGGTACTCGCCGGGGAATGATTACAGGGCGCGAGTGGAAGAGCCGCGCGATGGCTCGTCATTCAAATTGAATGGATAAAATTAAACTCCGCGGCGTTGCTTCTTCTCTCTCTCTTTTCTTTACGGCGCTGCCCGTAAATTTTAGATGTACGAAATTTACGATGTGCCTCCATCTCTCGCATAGTGCGTTTGTGCGGGAGATGCGTCATGCAGATTTTATAGATTATTCGGGCGCTGCTTATGCGAGTGCCAAATTGGCAGGCTATAATCTACCGGGGGTGAATCCTTTTTCTCGGTTATCCGCGAGAGACGCGGTTTCGATGCGAGTGCGTGTAAACTTTGAGGCGAGCTGTTAAATAAAAGTTGCGTCTTGCGTTTAAAACGACTTTTAGATATGACGGTGAATCATTTTTTGGGCGTTAGTGCGGTTAAAAGTAGTTTAGAAGCCGAGATATTGTTGGACATTAAAATTTGAACTGTATATTATGTTATGCATGAATATTTGATTATTTATATATTAATGTAAAATTTGTGATTGTAAAAGGTTTTGATAGGGATATTATAGATTTCAAATGATGATAAAAAATTAATTTCAAATTGTTGCATTTAATTCAGTAGTTTTTGTTTTAATTTTCTGATAATCTTTTACATTCATATCGCGTAAGTAAATTTATATTTAATAAATTTAAATTCGGAAGATATAGGAATCCTATATTGGATGTGTAAAACTTAATTAGCAATTCGTTCTAATAGCTTTTACAGCCTGTAAAGTAGCTAATTAAAAATATTTAGATTGAATATCGAATATTTGTAAAGTGTTTATTAAAAATAAATCGTCATATTCTTCATTAAGTTAAATTTCCTCGAAATAATAATTATTCGTTACTATTTATTTTATTTTATTTTAAAAATAGGTTAATTAGAAAATTTCTCTTAGAACTTAAGTTCACAAAAACCGCATTCCTTTCAAGAAAGTATCTTAAGTAATTTTCACTGTAAGTGCTATTCAATAATTAATAGATTTGAACTTTTGAAATTTCCCAGTATAAGTGTAGAGTATTTTTGTTGTTACTTAAAGTATTTTTATTTAGCAGATATCAAACTATACCCGTTAATTAATACGTACTGGAATCTTTTCATGCAGTTGCACAATACCATTATTAATCTAATCTTTCTTTATGTAATTGTAAGCGCAATTCTAATTTTTATAGCTGAAAAATAGCGTTTATAATAGGCTTTTTATTACGGCAGAAGTTTTAACGTAGATTTGGCAAGAAGAAAAGCCACACGAAACCGCAATGAAAAATAAATCAGCTGTTTCTTACTACATAAGGAAATAATTGTTACGAAGAAACTCACTCAATCCCGAAGTAGGCATGCGTTTTTCAACTTTGTAACGTACTTTCTATCGATCAACGCGCGTTAGCTTACATAATCAATTAAAAGCGACTCGTTCCCTATATCTCGCAACGATTAGATATCAGTATTAATTTTTTGGCATTTCTTCACAAATATTCCACAGTGAGCTTTACGTATCTCACAATTATTAAATAGCATTTAAAAATTAATTTAAATTTAAATCAATTTTGTGGATAAGTTTAAAAATTAATATTTTATGACGCATGGAATCTATTCCAGTTAACTACGCTTATTAAAAGTATACATAGATAAGAGTGATTTGTAACGAAATCACTAGTTAATAAGTTATTTTGGGAAAAATATATTCTGAGTTCATTTCCTAAAATAACGTGTGTGATAACAACTATTATATTAAAAACATGAACTTTAACGTTTGAGCAAGTTCCAATATAAATGAAATAATCAATATACTTATTTTTTTTTGATTGCCGATACAGTGCTTGCTTGTCATGTTATAAAAGTCACAATTAATGAAACACCAAAGAATAGCAATTGTTATTTAGAATTCAACGAAAGGAAGTTAACGTGCTTTACGTTTTTTCTTTCATTGCGATTAGTCATGGGTCGTGTACGAAAGAACCCGCAGTTCCTATGAATCAGCCTGCAACTGGAGGAACAGAAGGAAATAGCTGTACACGAGCGAGCGGATTGACAATGGAAAGGTAAAACGCAATGAAAATCTGAGAGCGAGCAAGCTGAATAAAACATTAGATAGATTCAAAGCCAATATGAGACGCATCGGTTATAAAAAGGTAAGTGATCATATGCTGACTTGAAAAATCCACATATTGCAGCATACGACAGTAAGTTATTCAAAACGTCGACTCCTGATAATCCAAGAATATCATCCTTTTAAACATTAAATGTTTGTACCGCTGTTCCGATAATATATAACGCTCGAATTCATTGATAAACTTACTCGGATAGCACAACAGCGATTTTCAGTCTGTATACAAACAATATAGCAGATAACGATTTCAAGGAGCGACTGCGAAGTCAGCAATCTTGGCTGACTCAGTCTACACTGCAGCCAAATCGCTGAATTTCATCTTTAGCAATGGAGCGCCGAACGCAAGCTGGCGATAAATAGCGAAAAGAAAAAATAAAGCTCTGCGATCAGCAAATGATTTATACTTTCAACCGTGTATAGCGGACAAAAAAGTAAACTTACAGACGCTCCCAGAACTGTCGCCGCTCTCGGCATCTAGATCCAGCCGATTCTTCTTCCTGCGCCGCATAATCGAGTTCCATACTTTCTTGTGGCTCATCCTGGCAGTCTATTACCTCGCACTCGCCAACTTATTAATCAGCCGAGCGTAATCCAACGCTAATTGCCCGTGAAGGCGAGGGCGTCGTCGCTACTTTGCACCACCTCGTCACCTTCGCGTATAAGAGATCCGAGGCAAGCGCACGACATAACCTCAATTACACTTTATTATTAAACTCCCTCACTCTCACGCGTTCGCGCTCTCGTATACGCACTCGATCGCGTTAATCCTGTTTATCCAGCATATAGCCTCGATCGTCCACCTGCTATTCAATTTTCACTTTTTCTTCCTCCTACCTTTTGCTAGTCTAATTGTTTGCGCGCTTCTTTCTCTCCAGCTGGTGTGCGCGCGAAATTTTCACTTGTATACCCGACAGTCCACGTAATAGGTGAACGCGCGCTCCTCGGTATACCTATTGCGCAAATTGAATACTTCGGATCGACGTTTAAATGGAATGCAATTGAAATCGTGCGCGTGTTTCTTTTTAATTACAAGTTGATTTTTGCTCTTTGGTGATACGAATAGCGGGACTTGCACAATATTATCGTGATTCAATGCGGTAACGATGATGACCCAGATCGCTCGTGCTCCTTCAGCTGGCTTTGCATAATGCCGTTTTGAACTTTTGGTATCTCTGATGTTTATTTTAAATTGATGCGTGTTATCGCATTCTTTTAACGCATCATCACTCGAAAGTTTTTGTTATAGTTTCAGCAGAAGCAATGAAATATGTCATCGCATGTAGATAGCTTTGAGCTACCGATATCCAACTAAAAGTATATAAATGTCTAATGGATAAGTACAGATATCGAAAGTTGCATGTAAAATAATTTCCTAGAAAGCCTGCGGCAATCGCTCTCTACAAAGTGTCTTCGGCTTTTGTTGCGGACAGCACTGCCGATTTAATGACAATCACAGATTACGGCCGTCATTAATTAATTGAAGTGGGACGATCTCGCAATGCATTGCACAAAACAAATCGTTTCTTGACCTTGATCGAAGCCAAACAAACCGAATCACGAATCAGCACAACCAAAACTTGAGCCACTGACTTTTTGTCACTCAATGTAAATAAACTGATGAAAATCGCGTTTCCCCAATCCAAAGATTCACTGCACCAATTGACACCTCATTTTTTCAGCACAACCGCAAGTTCACCAGTTCAGACAGATCACCGGTCAGCTACTGTCGACTCTTCGGCGCACCCAAATCGTCGCACGAATACAATAATCAAACACAAAAAGCACGAGCAAACTGGTTGTACCCCCATAAGAGCTCGCGAAGCTGTATCGTCAACTAAGCACTTGAGGCGGTGACGCGCGCGTCTATACGTCCACTGTTGTATTAAAAAAAGAGGCCACTGCAGCCACTCCTGGACAGGGCAAATTAGAGACTGTGCAGAGGAGAGCCGTATCGCCTTTATGAAATAAAAGAATTCGCTCCTCGTGTTGGCGCTGGCGATGCCACAGCGACTGGTACTCCCTCGCCGAGTCACGCCGGACGCGATTAAAGAGGCTCGACGACGACCACCACCACCACTACAGCCACGCTGTAAAGCAGAAGAGTCGCGCTCGCGCGTACGGTATATACGCGGGCTCTCTGGGCGTGACGATTCTCTCTCTCTCACTCTCGCTCTGTGTAGTGTCGAAAGAACGAGACAGAGAAGGAGCAACAAAACCCATGTGGCCGTGTTGTGTATATCTATCTACGTCCGTCCGGTCTCTATGTTCACGTACACGTCGCATGTGACTGTGGTGAATACCCTCGATGAGGCGCGGATCCGTCTCTGTCTATCTATCTCTCTTTCTCTCTCACTCTGTTTCCTCTTGAACAGCGTCTCGAACTCTGTACAGTGATGTACTGCGCTGCGCTGCCACTCGCGATGATTTTGACTCCGGTATACCCAAGGAGAGTAGGGATGCGTATACGCATATCGGCAGATCCCGCGTGAACGCCAGACACTCGCGTGTGCTCTAATGTATGTGAGAGACCGCGCAGAGAGCGAGGGAATGTTGCGCGCACCTCTCCATGTGGACGTGGAGAAGGAGGAAAATGATGATGATGATGATGATGATGATGATGATGATGACGGTTGGTTGGGGAAGCGAACGATTCGAGTGCGAGTGCTGAATGGTAGCGGTGGAATTGTATTATGGTGGGGAGGCTTGCGATGTGAGACCTTTGGATCGCATTAAAGTTTATGTATATAATATAAGAGTTTTAAGAGATTGTATACTAGGAGGGTTGGGTTCGGTTCGCGGAGGATGTGGTCCGGTTGCGTTGATAAGATTAATCGTTGGATTTGGGTTGGCAGTTTTGCACACTCCTCGGCTACACGGTTGATTTCATATAAGTTATATATAAAAATGTTCTTCGCTCTAACGGTTTTTGGGTATTCACACCGTCTACTCGAAGTAATTACTTCCTAAATAATGCAATTCTATTTGCGCGTGGAATGTATTTTGCTTTTATCAATTTGCATGGGACATCATCCACTTAAAACGAGTGACGATTAACTTTTCTGTTATTAGCAACCCAATTACGTGAAGTGGTTAAACACGACAATTGTGTACTCGCTGGCCTGAGAGAATATATTTACTCGCGCAAAGAGCGAGCGCAATTTCTTTTCCATGAAAGGTTGTGAAATTTTTAATAAAAATGACTTACCGAGTATTTTGTCAGGTCTTAGAATATAGCAAAGATTTCACTGCAAGATACGTTTTAGAGAGCTTCGCATTGCGGTTTCTCAGATGATTACGCACCTTAATTATTTTCCATTTCAGCGCTTCACGCGAGAGAGCGCGTTTTTATTAAAATTGAAAGTACGCAAATCGTTATAATAGCCTTTTCTTAGATATGATATCGCCTCTATGATTGATCGGCGTCTAGCAAATAAGTTACTCAAGCACGAAATTTCACATACGAAATAGAACTTATCGAAAAATATTCGAGCGTTCAACAGACATTGGCGTGATAATGATTATTACATTTACCGATAATGTCAAAATTAGTAGTACATCTTATCGTTGTATGATTTTATTGTGGAGTAAAAATAGAAAATGATCGCATATGCTAGGAAGGTATATGGCATTGCGAGACTAACACACTTGCGTGACTTGTTATACAATCGATGGAATACAACAAATTAAACCGGCAGCCGATTGCGTTAGATTTTAATTCGCTCCTCGCTGAATAAAGTATTCGAAACACAGTTAGAAAATTATGCATTTTTCATTCACCACTAGCACGAATTGAAATAACAATACAATGGTATATAATCGTAATAAAAATGTAACTTTACTTCAGGCTTGCATGCTTCTACATTCACCAAGGATTAGAACTGTTTTGTAGATGGATATAAAAAACAATGTGACAGCATAGGTTAATAGTTCCTATTTTCATGTCTTTATAAAAAATATAGAAAAAACCGCAAGCTTGAATAAACGAGAGCGCATTATTATAAGAATAAATAATCTTTCATGCGTTGCAGCTCAGAAATAAGTTCAAGGTTCTCTTGGTTAAACGGGAAAGGTACAGAAATACGGATATCATTTTTTTCCCTATGCATATTAAAAAGTATATGAAAAACTAACGATGATCGAGTTTGTAAAATCAAAGCAAATCAAGATGCCAGCATCAGAAGCATCTCGCTTGAACAGAAATCAAAACGAGAGGATACTCAATCGACAGTATGACGCATTCGCGAATTCGAAACAAACCATCAGAAGCATCAACCAGCAAAAAAAAGAAATCCTCGTATCCGCAGCTCAGGCCGACGTTAAATAAGCCTTGAGAGTCGTGAGTAAGAGACTCGAGGCGAGTTAAATGGACAACACACCTTCGCAGGGGCACGACCACACAGCTCCGGTATGTATACGCTCGCTTAAGCTCGAGCGTACCTCCTCCTCCATTTCCCGCTGTGTACAGGCGCATACAACACACGAGATTCGCTTTCTTTGTAATTTCTCCGTCAAAGCTCGAGCGCATAGTGTGTCGTATATATACGCCGGACCCTTTCGCGGCCGCACTCACGCACTTTTCGCCTACTACAGTAGAGACACTTAATCACGATGCGCGGTATATCTGTGCGTGTGTGTTTGTGTGTGTAAAGGTGCTTCAGGTGTGCGACGCTTGTATCCTCTAAGCGACACGAGCTTTATGCGGTGTTATATTGATTATTAAGGCGACACGTGTTCCCGGTGTTTATTGAGAGTGGATAAGTAGCCATATTTTTGGTCAAAGGAGTTTTTGCGTTATACCTGGAAGAAAGTTAATGTATAAAATGTAGCTGTGGAACTGAATTATTTGAAAAAGACCTATCAGTTTTTTTTTACAAGTCTTTTTAAGTCTTGTTGACACAGATCCATTGTTTCATTCTCAATTTATAGAGTATATATTCACTGGAATTACTATGTGCAACGTAGCTCGGAAAGTTGAACATTAAATTATATGTAATTAGAGAATGTCATGCGTAGCATTTTAAACAACACATCATCATAATTAATTGTAACAAGAGTGAGCGATCAATAAAGAATTTCAAAGTAGAAATTATAGGTAACAATTATTCTTACCATCCGTATAATTTTATTCTTGTTCGCATCCAAAAATATCCTTTAAATAACGATGTGATCTAAAATTGTATAGTTTTCCTTGTTATAAGCATATCAAAAGGTATAAAATAGTTTAATTCTGTAATTGAATCTAGATATCAAATTCTCATTCATTAACTATTAGACTTGCCAAAAAAACTCTACTACCTCGTACAGCCAACCCAAAGAATCTCAAATTGCCAATCCTGTCATTCGTTATCGATCACGCGACAGATCGATGTAATACACCAAAATCACGCAAACACGAAGTATATATCAAGCGATAGTCAACGCACTGCATTTCGATTTATCAAAAATGCATCGACATACACACACACACACACAGGCATAAATATGCGATGACAGATTCGCATCGGCGATTCGGGCACACCCAAGTTCAATGCGAGAAAACGCGAGGCTATATACGCGCGCGCTCATATCGGTCCCTGACGATGATCGCTCTTCCGGCGACGACACATCCGGTGCTGAAAACAATGGCCCGACGCCGATGCAACCAAAGAGGGACGGAGAAAGAGGAATATAAGCGAGAGAGGGAGGCAGACAGAGAGAGAGAGAGAGAGAGAAAAGGCTTTTATGATAGAGTGCTGTTCAATCACACCCACGCTTCGCGGAAGTGCAGCGTGATTTTTACACCAAAATTACTGGCTAATTTTCTTTTGACCCTTTTTTCGTGGTGCGACACCTCTTTTTTGATCAAGTTTTTTGCTTTCATGCTTTACAATGGCTAAAACTAATTTCCTGATTGTGTAATTTGCGTTCATTTTTGTAAGAGTGAAAATGCGATATTTTTTCATTTCTGTCTCACTATTTCTTTAAATATATCGAGCCAGGTATCCATTGAAATGTGTAACTGTATGACTAACTGAGAGCGTCTCCTCTAAGGAAAAAAGTCAGGTTCAAAATGTTTAAATACCAAATGTAAATGACGATTATGATATCGGGTATGCGTCATATTAAATTAATGGATTATCAAAGAACTAAACGATGCACTTCTACACAGACACTACGGTTGTGTTCAGAATTTTAGTAAAAGTAAAAGCCCAACACCTATAAAATCAATAGGAAGACATAACAGGAAATATAAAAGTGTGTCTGTTAGAAAAAATGTCGACTGTGTGACAACGGATTGTAATTTGCTACGTAGCATAAGTACATTCCGTGTGTTTTCAAACCAACTATGGCAGTCAAACCAAGTATGGCAGTATTTTGTCCAATAATCACGCAACCGCATAGCTAGGAGATAGAAAAAGAGAAGATCGTAGATGATAAGAGGAAGTAGTAGTCAGCGCAAATTCAAAGCGCATCTGGAGTATCCGTGTCATACATCTGAATCTTTAAGAATCCGATATCGACTTATGTCGACGATCTTTAACACAGCGGGTTCGTACGTATCACTTAACACGCATTTTAAATGTGTGAAATGAAATTCGCTTTGGTGTTTATCATCTCGAGGTATGCCGACCATGTGTTAATCTATGCTTTTGTCCTTGTTATTTAGCGTAAATTTCATTCAGAAAATATTTCTCTGGAACCTCTTTACTGTAATTTAGTGTGTTTAATGAATGAATCTACATTTAAGTAAATACTTTTTTAACATACTTTAGATCAGTTTTAAATGATTCATTCATATATGCCCTTTTCGAGTATAGATATTTTCAAACATTTGAGGCAATTTTTCATTTTTAAAGAGCAAAAATAATTCTTCAAAGCTAATTTGTAACGAAAATACGTTGGAAAAAATTGCATCTTTTAAATTAAATGTCGATTGCTAGGGTGACTCGCTATCAAAACTTGAATAATAATATATAATCTCAATAATATCAAATCTCAACGAGAAAAAGCCAACGATCTTGGAATAAAATAAACAAACACTTATTCACGCTACCGTTTTTATCGTTGGACAAAGTGCATCCCGCGTTCGCCGCAGTGCGTTCCATTCGCGTTAGCTCTGCCGTATAATAAATATACGCTTGAATGGGCGCAATGCAGACGAGCGCAACAACGCGTGGAGCTACATTATGCATGTATATATACATGCAATGTGCTTGCGTGAATATGCGACTCTCGTGCAGTTGTTGTTCACGCTTTCCGATGCGATATTGAGCTCGTGGGCGAGATTCGACACTTTGTATGCGCTGCAGCGGAAATCTTGCAGTCTAGGGAGATTGCGGAGATGTTATT
>UELV01174339.1:0-12365 GCA_900490015.1 Megastigmus stigmatizans | reverse complement strand
GGGGGGGGGGGGGGGGGGGTGGAAAAAAATAGTCCCGAGTGCGGGACGAGAACGGACGAATTCCTCCCAAAAATCCACCGATCGTAAGATAAACAACCAAGTGTTTCAATAACTTTTCGAGCGTATAATATTTGACGAAAAAATTGCTTTTACAACGAATGAATACGAGATTTGGTGCAAGTTTGAGTCAATATTGTAACCGTTGTAGTAAAATTGCGTATCGGTACATATGTGCGCTTGCGTTGAAAAACGATCGGACGAAATAATATTTGAGAAAGAAACAGCTTTTCGCTAAATACTCCCGACCATTTTCCATATTTTTCATCCTCTTTCTCGCTCATCCGTGCTTTTTTCCCCCTTTCGAGAAATTGAGAAATTGAGAAAGGTTTCGATAGTGTTGCAAAAAGCCGGGCGTATACCGCGTGAGCGCATGTGTATATGTATGTATATATAAAATCGGAAGTAGAAGGTTAGCGCATTTTGTCGCGAGGTATATGCGGAGGCGGTGGGTGGGAGTAGAGAGAGAGACACACACACACATAGAGAGAAAGAGAGAGAGAGAGAGATTCAGTAAAAGGGAACCACTTAGCCGAAAACTGTAAGAGTCTGGAAGTCAGCAGCTATTCGGCAGACGTCAGAGGCGCCAGCGGACTACCTTAAACTCCCATCCCCCGGGATTCTCATTCCCCGAAAGCGTCACAAGAATTATAAAGTTGCCGGCAGCCGGAGGAAAAGGGAGCTGCTTCGGATGCGAGCCTTCTTCTTCTTCTCCCTCTCTCGCTTTCTATCTCCTACTTCTCTCTGTCTTCCATTTTGATCTCGCACCTCTCTTCTATAACTGCTTCTTTTGCCGCCCCCCTAGACTCTTCCGTTTCGCTATATCTCACTCGATGATATCCTCTAAACGGCCAGAGTCATTTTCCGCTTTTCGAAATAATTCTTTTTTGTATACTAATAGCTCGATTACGAATGCGCAAACAATATTCATTATCCATATTTTCAATGAATTTAAAAGTCATTTACAAGAGTTGATCGTTTCCAACAGCTGGACGTTAACGCTATTTACTATAATTGGAATAATAAAGAGTATAGGAAGGTAATTTTAGTTGCTGCGTACACGATAAGTTTTATTAATTGTATGAAGAACCTTGATTGATTCGATTAAGTCTGTATGTGTAAGAAACAAATTACTACCAGTCTCAAGGCCTCTGACATTGTTATACCTTTGTCAATCTTTTTGTTTACTCTGAACGCCGATCTGAAATCTATTTTGATCGATTGTTCTCCATATTACTTGCAGTAATCTCAAGATGAGTCAGAAAAAAATTGCTAGATAAACAGTCTTTTTAATACTACTACATTAATATGATTTGAAATACTTGATATTCACTTCAATTTCAACAAAAAATCATTTCAATTTAACATTATAGAGTAAATTTTTACATGAAAATAGTATTTCAATACGTATATTCACGCACAGTATTATAGCAATGGCTTAAGAGCATAAACGATTTCACGGAAAATTAATGTAAGTAATTGGATGGAAATTTTGAGAGATGAGATATATTACCGGTAAGCCTCAGCCTGGCGAAGTCATATGACGTTGGCTGCTCGCTCGACAAGGGTGGCGTCGAGGGCAGTGGGCTCCACTGCTAGTGAACCCAGGAGGGCGACGCCGCTGGGGTGGCGGCATTGGTCGAGGCGTAGACCGCCGCTGCCGAGGCGGCATTGCTCGCAACCCCGGCTACGTTGCCCGTCGCTTGGTGCGTCGTATCCGTCAGCTGTTCGATCGCTCCGCCGCACTCGGACGTCGGGACGACGGAGTTGCCGCTGCCGCCAAGGCCCATCGCGCCCTGCTGGAAATTGATGTCCAGCGTTCCGTTTATCAGCAGCTCGTGCTTTATCACCTGCGAACACGCGCCAATGGCTTTTATCACTAGTACGCATCGATTGATTCGCACCTGCGAGCAACAACTCGTCATAGTTGAGCTTAGCCGCGATCAAATTGGTAAATCTCTTTTATACTATTCCGATCTAGGAAAGGAAATTTGACAATAATTATGGCTTTGAGTGATACGTATTCACTGCCGCCCAGTAATATGTAATTGATCAATTTACCTCATCAATGTCGCACTCGAAGCCGTGAAGGGTTTCGATGTTGATGTTGAGGTCGTCGAGCACCGCGCTGTTGTTGAGCGCTCCCATCAGCTGGCCCATCATCGTGCTGGGAATCGGCGAATCCGGTGGACTGTTTCCAGTGGATACCTGAGACTGAACCTGCGAGGTTGGCGTCTGTTGTTGGGCCTGTGATTGCTGCTGTTGCTGCTGCTGCTGCTGCTGAGATTGCTGTTGCTGTTGATCTGATTGCTGCTGGTGCTGCTGCTGCAGGAGGTACTGCATCGTCTGTTGCTGGCTAGTTAACGACGGACTCGGCTCACTTTGTTGGTAGGATGGCGACATGTTTGATACGAGATTAATGTTTTGCTGCAACAGTGGATTAGATTCGTAAGTTTCAGACATTGAATTCGCATCCGATGGACGTTATTATATGAAAAGAGATGCGGAAGAGATGAACCGACCATTTGACAGGCACAGGGTTGCAGACGATGGAGTGGACATCTCTGCTGATTCGTTGGTTGTGGCGTCGGTGGCAAGCCATATGGCGAAGATCCACTTCTCAGGGCGTTATTCCTCTGGTACTGGGCTTCGAAGTACGATGGCGGAGGACCCGACTGCTGCTGATGGCTCGACGGTGACGTCTGGTACATCTGATAGCCTGGCACGAGCTTCATAGTTTCCGCTAGACTCCCGGCTACAAGACACAAGCAAAATGGTTCTTAATCCCGATGCAAGTCAACGCAGAATTTAATTCGATTAATGGACAGAAAGCCTTTTACAGGCGCTGGATTCAAATTTATAGAGGCTTACCAAGCTGTTCTGGACTGTAGGAAGATGCATAGTTGGGCGTCCACTCTGGCTCACCGAGAACTGCTGGTATGGGGCTCAATCTTCCGCAGGACGAAGCATTGCTCGAGGCTCGCGGACTAGAGAAATTAGAAAAACAATTACTCAAGTCGTTAATAAAGATCGATGCTTGCCGACTGGATCGACATCGGGGGCGGGTAAGAAAGTGGACTACTAGTCGAGCCGACGTACCGGAAGTCAGGTGAGAGTTGAAAATTGCTGGCAGGATGCAGGGGACTGTCGGGGAAGTGATCGAGACCCTCGCTCACGCTGCTGCTTGGGCTAGGCGTAGCATCGGCCTGCAGACTACCGTTCTTCAGAGCCTCCACCTTCTTCTTCACTCGGCCGCGTCGATTCTCGAATTTACTTGTCTCCATTGACGTGGCTCTGCACAATTATTAGAATCCAATGCTTACTGACCGTACGGACCGATAGGTATTTTTAGGTACATTTATTGGAAAACTGAGCTCTCTTAATTCGAATTAGTGAAATCTCACTGAATCAAATTGAGGGAGCAAGTATTCCATGTCATGGCGATTATAGTAAACACATTGGAATATAGATGTAGGAAAAAAGGTCTGCGGTTGACAAAGTATGTGAAAAAATTACCTTCTTCGGGCAGATTTTCCTGGTTTGGCGTCAGGGTTTATCATCCACCAGGAACTTTTACCGGTGCCTTCATTTTGTACTCGCATAAAGCGATTGTGTAGGGACAGATTGTGTCTAATCGAATTCTGAAACAATGCAAGAATAAGGTGAACGTTACTAAAAATGCTAAATGTCAGAAGCACTATATAAAAATTATTGCGGCTGACAAATAGAGCTTTTCAAGTATCATCGCAGTGCCAGTACAACGCTCAGTAGGCGATATAAATATGGAAACTCTTCAAACTGTAAACTTGATACATCTATTTTAGAGTATCAGCATCAAAATAAAGGACAAAAAACATCTGTAGCATGCCTAAAAATGTAATATTCTTTAAAACCGACAATTGTTTATCATCGGAGCCTCTTGTCTCCAATGCTTATCTGATCTGACATAATTCGTCGAGCAGCTATTAATTCCAACTCGAGCATTCTTTTTTATTTTTCCTTATCTCGTATCGGGTTTACAAGGATTTTAAGGAAAGCGCTTCGCTTCTTTATTGCCCGTTTCACGTGAGTGACAAGAATATAAAAGAAGAAAAAGAGACAGAGAGAGCAAATAGCACTAGGCGAAAGGCTTTTAATTGAAATGAGAGGAAAATAAATGGTCATATTGATTCACAAAAAGAGAGCCAGGGGCCCCTGCGTTAGCACCTCCGCTCGGATGGACTTTTGTATGCACGGGGACAGTTAAGCTCTAACTCTCCCTCGTCCGGCACCACATACCCCCTCGTTTCAAATGAGCTTTAAAAATCCGTTACGATAGCCTAGCCAGGGGGGGGGGGCGTTATATATGTGGCGGTGGGGTTATAGCGCTTCATATACGTAGGTATAAAAGAGTCTTTCGCGGTTACGCGGTTCCACGACAATCATAAAGTCGACAACGATAGAAAAGGCGACTGGCCGCTCGTCCCGCGGAGTTTTAACTACTCTTCTATGTCCTCGCTACCAATCATAGTAAAAGTTCGCTCTTTTACTTCCTCTAAGCTCGCCGCATGTATATGTGTCTGTGTCTGCGCGATATGTCATCTTGTCTGCACTGGCCAAGACACTGAAAGCTGCGCTATCGCATTTTTCCTCTATTTAACAAAACTATTTGAGCGTAGATGAAGCCAGGGGTAGTATATATAGTTGTCGGTGCGCCGCGTGAGCAGTAAATGAGAAAAATTACCCGACTACTTCCTTTATCTCGGAGAAGCGGAGCGATACACACTTTGAGGCACGATTAATATTTTCAACACTTTATATCGATTCCCTGCTAAAGTTCGCATAGCTTCGATAACTACGAACGGCGATAATGACACACCGATGAGTAGAAAAGTTCTTCGTACTTTAATTTTGCGCTTGCATTCATTATTAAGTATATTAAGTTACGTCGCAACTTTTACAGTGTTAACTAAAGAACCTGATAATTGACGGTTGATAAAAATGACAGATTTCAATTTATAGTCTCAGTGAAATTAAAAAATAATACTGATATATGTACTATAAAAACACAGTGTACGTAGATATTTGGCCAATAAACAAAAACTTTACAATTTTGTTTGTCTTTTATAAACATACAAACATACAAAGCTCGTATTCGATGATTTGCTTAATTCATTATTTTTAGTGACTCCCGAAAACAGCTATCTAAATGATGAAAAATAGCTTGAAAATATGGTCGATCTCCAGTCTGTTACTTTATAATAAAACCAATTTCAGTAATCGCAATTTATTTTCGGTGCATTGTGAAGTAGTGTCATATACGGCGAATAAAAAATTAATCGTCTGCATGAAGAACGAATCATCTGCCAACCGCATATACGCGTATAACATCGAACAAATAATGACGCGCGAGCTTTGATCACGTGATGATATTCATGACGGTAATGCACTTTGGATGATAATTTTCAAACGAAATCTCACACACAAAACTAGCTACCAAACAATAATATCCGCTAGCGCGCTCTCGGCAGACGCTTGTTTTTGTTTTGCAACAATATTCCAACAACTGGGAAAACGTATTGCGTCAGTGTCTGACTGAAACTTATCAGGCCAACCAATAATCCCGCAGTGTGGAAATTAAACATTAAACAAACATCGCCACCTTATTTACCCCCCATCGTGCGGTGCAGCAGTTCATCGACTGCCACAAATTCATGTACCACCGTACACACACTCACATACATAAATATATATGTATATATGTGAAAAGGCCTCGCGATTAAACGCGCGAGCACTAAGAAAATATTAGCTCTCGCGCGCCCATACGTATACATCTTGTAAATAATTGACAATGTACTAGGCGTTATTATGTCAAATCGATTTTTTTTTATGAAAACGTCGTGATGTGGCTGTGCTTTGTATACGCGCGGACGCGCGTGCGAGGAATGTTTGCCTGGTAATTTGAATATTAAATGAAAATGACATGAAAGTAGATAGCGCGAGGCTCTCGCGGTTCTCACACGCCAAGCACGAGATTTCTTTATTGCTCGATACGATAACAATATTTAGTTCGTCAAAATTGCGCGCCACCACGTATAGACCAGCGATCAAAATAAGGCTATACGCCAACCACGATATCCGAATGTCTGAACCGACATGTAAAATAAGATTAACCAGCCAGTTTGGCTTGTGAATAATTTAAAATTTTATTTATTCAATGCTCTAGTGAAAATCGAATCCGTTCACAGCCTAGGAAATGCTGGGAAATTGAACTAGATTTTTCCTTGATATTCAATTTGGTATAGTAAAAATAGCTGTCTATCTTCGAAACATTAAGAATTGAATTTTGAATAAGTTTTTAAAAACTGTTTAGAATCGCTCTTTTTAATTTAACTTATGAAACATTATGTACATGCGATCCGATTTCAATATTTGCAACATTGGAGCAACATTTGAAATTCATTAAATTTTTAGATGCAACCAACTAATATTGAACTGAGTATTGAAAACTCAAGAAAAAATTGACACTACCTCTGTGTAGATTTGAAATTGTGGGAAGACGCAAATAATTTAATAGAAAATCTACCTTTTTGTCTCAATATCGTAGCGAAAAGGTATAATTAATTAAAAATATTTAATAAAATTCATAATCAAGCCGAAATTTTTTAATGTACATTATTCATATATAGATCTTGGAAAAAAGCCTTAATCTGTTCAAAATTCATTTTTTGTTCTAACAATAAAATATAGTAAAGCAGTAGTATGATAGAATAACGAGGAATAATATTGATAAAAAATTCAAAGCTAACAGAAAATTTGACTTTAAAATTTTATAATTAATTCATGATTTCAATATAACCAAAAGAGTCAATTTCTTAAACTCGGTTAAAAAAAATTTAAATTAAGTCTGTATTTCTAATATTATATACCTATTAACGCAATTTTGATTTATCAAGTGTTTGCGCAGGCATTTTATTAGATTATTAAAGAAGTTATTCCATTAAACGATGTAATGTAGAACGAGGAAATCGTTTTTTCGCATACAACTACTTATTTATCTAACTTTAATCACCTTCCTAACCATTTTGAACTATTACCAGAGGTTCACATTCCTAATGATCGCAATAATTAGGGTCCCCTCCAAAAAAGCCCAACTCTACAGCCAAGAATCAATTAAAAGCCAGCAAATGATCCGTGGACTAATACTCTCAGCACTTCTTTTCCTCTTTCTCTCTCTCTCTCTCTCTCTCTCTACACTCGAGCTGCAAGATCGCTCGCGCAATCGGAGCTTTTTGCATGAACTCGTATATATATATCCTCCCATGCACACATTGCTTTATCGAGCGAAGCGTAAAAAGTGTTACCGCGATAGCGAATAGGGTTATCGCTTGGTGGATTATCACGTGTAGTGTGCTTCTCTTTTTTGTCGCTGCTATGCGTCCAACGCGGAAGGAAGCGGGCTACGAGCGAACCTGTTCATGCACGCTACACATATAGGCTAACCTCCTCCGGACGTGGTTTTTGTCTCTCCTCATCGATGGCCAAGACCGCACATCCTTCGCGGTCACACGGGGCTCATCGCCGCCGCCGCCGCCGCCACCGCCGCTGCTTGTACTAACAGAACTATCTACACGTTCATATCTTATCGTGTACCGCGTCCCAATACCCAACGTCTTGGGAACTTTTAGGCGTAAAATCAAGAATGCAGAGTCGAGTGTCTTTGATGTTCCTTGCAGAGCGAGATTAGAGGAAAAGAGGAGTTTGTCTGTGTGTGTGTTTGAGCTGCAGAGAGTCGAGACCCCACGGCGACGTCAGCGATTACGTGACAGCTGCTCGCCTGAATGTGACCCCATGAATAAGTGATTTTCCAATCGGTGCAGTCGTCATTGCTGCGTCAATTATGCAACGAGTGCTCCTGTCTCTCACTCTCTATCTCTCTCTCTCTCTCTTATATACGCTCGAGCTGTAACGCGAGTCCCGCGTATTTATAACTACCTCTTGGTATCCACGGAATCGCAGCTTAAGCGATCCTTAATCGAGCGGACCTTATTTTTTTTATCCCTCGCATTTCTTATGCGGATCACGCGATCGAAAACGAAAGTGGAATGAAGTTCTTCTTATTCACGGGAGCAAGCTTGAAAAAAATCTGGAGAAGCATCTAGAAGCAACTATGTATACTAGAAGGAGAGCGAAGGTCGGCAATTAAGCGGTGATACGATATATAATTGAGTGAATCGCGGGAACTTTTATGACTCCTGGCTATGCACTTCGATAAGCTATCGTTTTTCTTATCGACGTTTTCGTGTAATTAATGATCAATCGAGCTTAGAAAGAGATACATTATCGAGTCGACTCGCGGTGAAAAATCAGTGTACAGAAAATATATAAATCGCTGAAAGCCGTTCCTCGAAAGATCTCGCGCCTTTATTGCTTTATAATTGCTTGACGTAAGAAGCTGCCGTGTACGGCTATATCTTAATAATTGTCTTGCAGTGAATTTTGTGTTTTATTGACGAACCGAACGCTAGTTCAAACTATTTATAACAGCTATATCCAATTCTGTTGATGATAAGTGATTATTTTGCAGTAAACGCATAGCTACACCCAATAATCGAGTTTTAAATTAGAACAAAAATTGACTATCTTTTAGAAATTTTGTTTTCTGTGTGTATTTGCATGTATATCCTTCTGTATCTCGAGGGCTATTTTTATAAATTTATATTTTTGTTTAATTATTTATTTCAATATATAATAATTTATAAATAAATTTAGTTTGTAGAAGCTATGTACCAGTGAATTGGCAACGGCTTTTCTTCAGATCTTTATTCAAAACATATATAATTACTTTTTCCGTATATACTCAAAACTTTTTATTGTTACAATTGGGTTGGACTGACATATGTTTAAAAGCGCGATCTTTATTTTACAACCAATTCAATATAAGCTAAGCTATTATAAGAAAGTATATATATACGCTGTGACGAGCGTATAAAATTGTAAATGGCATTAGGCGCGCGTGTTTTGGAGCCGCGACGGAGATACAGTTGTGCGCATCGTCGTTTGATAAAAGTCACGTTGCTCGGTTCATGCGCCGAGGTCATAATTCCACGATAATCGCCAATCGGAGCTCCGATCGGCGAGAGATCTTCAATGTCAAGCTAAGAGTATATAAGCGAAAGATGCTCGACTCGAGATAAGATTCGCGCTTGCAGTGCGCGAGCTGCTCTCCCTACCCTCGCGTGTGTTTAATACGACGCCAGCGAAAAGTGCGAGAGCTCCTAATTCATTCTCGCAGCTCGATATTCCGTATTGCGCGCTTCTCCAGAAATTTGGTTGCCTCGTTCGTAATGTAACAGAGGCCGCGGCGGTGCGCAACACGGAGCAGATAAGCTGATGATGCTCCTGCTGCTGCTGCTGCTGCTGCTGCTGCTGCTGGTGCCGACAGTCGAGTGCGTGTGCGTATACTAACTTTTGCAAAAACATGTAAACTCGAGTTCTTTTCGGTTTTTAGATCGGTTACCACGCATCGTTTCGCCATCGCGCCACCTATTCCACTTATCTCGACGAGCTGCATTCGGTGTTTTGTGCGTGCACATTCCTCGAGGCGCATTTTTTTCGATTCGCGGCAGGTGCATCGGCAATGTTTACCGCACGGCATTACTGTCAAGGGCGCGACGTCGAGTGGCGAGCCGATAGCGCGCGCGAGACCTGAGAAACGAATGCACTTTGTATATAAATGCGGCGTCGAAAGTCGCGACAAGGTCGCCATATACCATCCATGCATATATACATGGGAATTTTGTCAGCGGAAGCTAATAAGTGCGGCGATCGGTTTGGATTTTTGTATTGTATCCGAGCGCGCTGACAATGATGTCACCCGCAACGCGCTGCACTAATGATAGGTATATGTATGCATATTTATGCTACTGCGTTACGTCGCCTTGAATCGAAATGGAAAATATGTGTATCGGCTCGATGCTATGTACAACTTGGATTTTGACTATACTTAGTTTCCCAGTGAAGACGAAAAACTTTTAGAAGAAAAAAAAAAGAGAGAGAGAAGAGAGAAGAGGCTTGAGAAATAGAACTGTAGGATTCCATCGATAAATTTGTCGAGTATAGGGAGTAGAGGCGCAGAGATAGGAGAAGAGCGGCTGAGACGGCGGCACACTCGCTACACAGATTAGATATATATTGTCCGAATGCCTATAATCGCCCGAGAATCTCCAGTTGCGCAAGCAATCAAATTGATAATGATGCCTGTTATATATGTATATATGTAAAAAGGAAAGGAAAAAAAAAAGTTGAGCTATCGTGAATTTCAAAAGCACATACAGATAAAAGCTATACTGCCGGGCGCTCGCTTTCTTTCTTCTCATCGGTCTCTCTCGTATATCGACGCCGAGTTGTCGGGAAAAATAAAATGAGGGGCGGAGGAGCTGTGTGTATGTGTGTGAAGTGCATTCGATGCCTGGATTAAATCTCTGAGTTAATTAAACGCACTTAATTGCTCTCTCACATTCCAAGCTATTCTTTTGTGTCAAAAGGTTAAGCTGAAACGTTAAAAAAGGCGGACAGCATTGCTACTTTCGTTTACTGCATTCGAATGAAAAGCAGATTGTTTGCGACAAAATACCTAAATGTTACAAGAAAAGATCAAATACTGTGATTATAGGGATATGCTATATTGGCCAAAAAGTTCCTTAAAAGCTTATTTTCTTATAGAATCATTTTTTTATGAGTATATTTACGTTAAGCAAAACTTTTGAGCAAATTTTACTTGACAGATTAAATCAACCTTTATTAACCTTTTGAAGCAGGAATTTTTTCCTGAAAAAATTCCTGTTTATTAGTATTTGTTTATAAATATAAATTCAAGTCATTGGCAAGTCATTTATGATTCTATAGTATATCAGGATAAAACTACTTTAAAATTCTACATGAGTATCTAAAGAGAATTTTACTAAACCTGCGATCAAGCTAAATCTGTTTGAACAACTCAAGTAAATTTTACTAAAGATTTTTTTTCAGCCTCCAGCTCTGAATTAGTGAACGTTTGCTGATTTAACGCTGTTACAATGAAACTCCGCTCCTCCAACAATGAAATTCAAGGAAGAAAACCACAATTATAATATTCGAAAAATCTCATCGATCGCAGGCCGCCGCGACGCTCAGTTGTCCCACTGCACTCTTTCCCCCCATCCCCCCCAAAAAAAAGGGCGCGCAAGAAAGGGAGAAGAGCAGCAGCAGCAGCATGCAGGAAAAAGAAAAAGGAAGTAAGTAAGAGGGAGGTCGCAACGGTATCATGCAGAAGAGCTAAGTAGACGTAACGGTGCGGATCGAGACGTTGGGCTGCCGAGCAGCAGCAATAGCAGCAGCAGCAGCAGTAGGAGTAGCACTAGGAGTAGTAGCAAGAGGAGTAGCAAGAGGATGGGGCAGCCAGGCGTCGCGACGCCGCGCGAGCGCCGAGGGCATCCATCATGTGCCGTAGCTCGCGTGAATTACCAATCCTTGCGTTAAGCCGAGGCTCGCGGGGAGGATATATCTGCGCGACGGGCGAGAGAAATTGAAAAGGAGCGAAAACGAACGAGCGTGTATATACGTATAGCTGCAGTAGCAGCAGCAGCACCCAGTGGAAATTCGACGCCAAGGAACAAAGACTCTCGAGCTCTCGGCTTTTACAAGTGTAACGCTGACAAATTTACAGACCGATTGTGCACGAATCATTTTCTTTTCTTTTTTCTTTCTCTTTCCTCACTCACCTGAATACACATAATCCCGATAGTATTTTTTTTGTGTATCGTGCCATGCGCGCTTCCGACTGCTTTCAGGGATTTTCAAGAGCTTCGCGCATGTGTAAGATTAGCTTGCTACTCGATATATAATTCTGGTAAAAAGTTCGTAGAGTTTTTCACTTAGCTTATCAATCGGTGTCTATACACATATAATATTAATTATATTTTAAGTACCCGGGGAAAAATGATTTATACATATTTATATATAACCATATATAATCCTATATATATATATTTATATAACCATATATAATAATCTATGATTATATACAAATATATATGTATATTGTCTCTATATAATTATATATGACTATACACATATGTACACGTAAATGTATATATTTATATATAGTTGCACATGGTTTTATACAATTATATATAATTTTGTATGACCATATTTGATTATACATTTACGTATACATATGTGTATAGTCATATATAATTATATAGAGACAATATACATATATATTTATATATAATCATAGATTATTATATATGGTTATATAAATATATATATAGGATTATATATGGTTA
>UELV01174336.1:0-10476 GCA_900490015.1 Megastigmus stigmatizans | reverse complement strand
CTCTCTCTCTCTCTCTCTCTCTCCCTGGCCGTACGGGGGTCTTACTCCGAGAGCCACACCGCTATTAAATCATATCAAGTTCAGCCGGCAATTATTTAGGTATTAGCACTCCCTCCGCGCGTATTCGAGCATTTCCCAATCCCCCTACGGCCCCTCGGCCCTCTAATACCCACAAAGAATTCAGTTAATCGCTTAAATGGACAGTTTTCTTTTATTATTTTCTTTTTTTTTCCTTCTTTTTTTGTTCGAGCTCGGCCTTTCGTCCACTTCTCTGAACGGGCTATTATTTTGATTATGCATATATTGATATGGGATTTGCGCGCGAGCGCTTTTTGTGGCCTTTTCTTTTGAAGGGAAAGTTAGTAGCGATAATAGAGGAAATCCCTTTAAAAGCACATATTAAATTTTATCCAGTAATTAGAGTACTTGCAGACATTTTGAATGGGTTGAATTATTATAATGATTTATTTTAAAAATATCAAAGCAAATAATTGAATGATATTCATACCACTTGACTTTATCACGAGAAAAATAGCGAAGGCGATAAGAAAGCAAAAAGTAGAAAATAGGAAGGAAAATAAGAAACCGAACAAAACAAACAATTTAAATGCGTATAACCTCAACACTGAACAGATGATTAATCATCGGTCTGCATTTAAAAGACGGTGATTGAACTTTTAATTAAACGACGATTTCATATAAACAAATAAATAAAGCATAAGGAAAGCAAGCAGATAAAAGAAAAAGTTGTAGGGCAATGAAGCAGGTGGACAAAAACACGCGCGCGCGAGAGAGAGAGAGAGAGAGTGGAGAATCGATGTGCAAGCAAGATATGCGCGGTTAGACCGAAAACCAGGGCAGCGTCAGGCAGAGCGCGGCTGCTGCTGCTGCTGCAAACCTCAGCCTCCATCGCTCACCATCTCCCGCATCTCCTTCAAACGCCTCGGTCACTTCTTCGCCGTCGTCTTGTTCATCTCGTCGTTTTTTTCCCACCGCTGCTGCTTCTGCTGCTTTTGCGCGCACACTCGCTTCTCCTCCTTTTTGGCCCTATTTTCTATCCTCCGTCCTTTTCCCTCTTCTGTCTCTTCAGTCTTTCCTTTTCTTTTTTGAGGAGGGGGCGATTTCTTGTGCAACGGCCGAACGTTCCTTATCGGGACATTTTTATGGGGGAGGAGTTTTTGCTGCTGCTCGCCCACGCAATGCTTTTTTTTTACTGCTACCGGCGCTCTGTCTTTTTCTGCTTACTATATATATATCTCTCTCTTTCTCTGTGCAGGATCGGATTCTCTCTCTCTCTCTCGCTAGCGCTAACCGTCGTCAACTCCCTCATGGCCTGACACTTTCGTTAACCTCTTATGAATGATGAAGCTTCGAGTGGCTGGGAACTGAGACTCGCCGTTCAGACGGAGTTAAGAGACTGGCACACGTTATTTTGTTTCTTGTTTTACAATTTTTCGAAACCGTTTACGCTAATTGTTTTCGTGTCCGTAAACAGTTTAAATTTTCAATTTCAAAAATAATAAATATTTGACAGTTTATAGGCTTTTACTCGAAAACCAGCTTTTGGTATTTTAAAATTGTTGTATTTTACAGATAATGAAGATTATCAATTATATTTCAAAATACAATTTACAGTAAATTACTACGCAAGTAAAATGTTATAAAAGAAAATTTATAAATAATTGAAAAAATAAATGAAAATCTTGACGAAAATTTGAAGTGAATGGAATTAGATAGGGACACGACAATAACTTTCAGCTGAATTGCTCATTATTTTTTATATTTCTTATAATTTAAAAGAAGAATCCCTTTTAATTAAAAAAGGATTTTCACGACTTTAGGAGCACAGCTAGACAAAGTTACTATTAGCAATGTGTATATAACATCTTTTACATTAATAAGACTAAAATATATATCTAGGTTTTCGATATACTCCGAAACCCACTTTAACCTGAACGACACATTTGTCATACCTGCTTATAAGACTCTATATACTCTTCCTACGTAAAGAGAGAAAAAAAAAACTATATAAGCACTGCGTACGAAAAATCTCTCGAAAGCGAGCGCTCTAGAAAAACAGCCAGAAAATAAGAAACCCGAAGTAGAGGATAAGGAAGAGGCAACAGCAGAAGCAGCAGCAGCAGCAGCTAATCTCGTTTGCACACAAATTTAGATAAAGTCACAAACTCCGAGTTGCTCAGGCGAGAGAGAGAGAGAGAGAGAGAGAGAGAGAAAGAGCAAAGCCAGTAAGCAGCTTGAGCTCCAGCAGCAACGTCGATGCATAGAGAATTTAAGCTGCCATCGTTTACCGATCAATTGACTATATATAACTAGCGAAGGCATCGCGCAGCGGCTCCGGCGACAGCATCGACGGCCCGGAAATAGAAAGAGAGAGAGAGAGTGAGGGTGAGTCTCCGTCTGTCGAAGGCGCGCAAGAAGGAGCCGCGATGGATACGTATATAACGCGCGGCGAAAAGAGCAAAATAAGGCGAAGCTAAGACGCGCGTAAACGCCGACGCGATTTTCCCTCTGTCTCGGGTGCACATTGTACGATGCGAGAGACGATGGATACGAGATTGCCTTAGCGCCAATAATACACTACACTCGATCGAGGAGCGTTATATACTTGCTCGGAGGTAGACTCGCAGCAACCGGAGACCCGATGCTTTTGGATTTGCATTAGCCTGCGATATTGAGAGCTCTCGCATTATATCTCCTTGTGTATAGGTTCATCGAGTGCCGCGCGCGACCGACAGGAAGCATCGACGCCGCCCGCGACATTGCAATCGAGCTGAGTGTTGTTGCTTCGGTAAAGCGATCTGCGGCTGCTGCTGCTGCTGCTGCTGGGTTGACGGGATTAGATTATTGGAAGCTTTATGAATAGTGCTTCGGCGAGTGGCTTTGGTAAGTAGTGCAGCGTCCGACGTTATTTACGGGGTCCTGCCTTACGGTAATCAACGCATTGATATGATATTTGTTTTGTTAAAATTTTGTATTAGGTAGCAAAATATATTCTAAAAGGGTGATGGTATTTTATGCTTTGGAAGTGAGACTCGCTGCTTTGGTTTTATACGGTGGGCTTTCACTTTTTACGATTTTTCCTTAAACAAATCCTTTTCTTAAATGGTCTTATCCTGCTCCCGAACTTTAAAGTGGTAGAAAAAGTAGTATGGCCTGATTTCAGTCGTGTAGCCTGTAAAGTCAGTTTCTTGTAGATAATTACAAGTTCTGTTACGTTTAAAGAAAAATTTAAAAAAGAAGACTTTTCCTTTGCCTTGAAAAGAAAATGAGACAATAAGCTCCTTAAATTCTGGAAAAGCTGCTTTTTCTATTTAAATTAAAATGAGAATGGAAAAATTTTTAATTTACATTATGAAAATACTGTTTCTTTGGATCACGAAATGAACGTTGTTTTTCGTGAATTTTATACATATATATATCTTTTGATGTTTTAATTTAAATTTTTTAAATGATAACTTTTAAATGAAAGCGAAAAATATTTAGGCTGATTATCATTTTCTTCAAAATATCATCAGTTATCAAATACCCCCAATCTTTAAATGAAACATCAAAATTAAATTTTCAAATTTCAAACAATGTAATTATTGAATTACACTGTCAATTTATGAATTTAATATAAATTCGAAATTTTTTTTTTTTTTTTAAATTTTAACGTCGCTCTATTTATGCTCCCATGCGGTGCTAATCAGCGACGGAGGTCTACGGTGTGTTTGTAAATATAGAATATATAGAAGTGAAATAACAGAAAAATGTAAATTATAATTATTTCATGAAAAATTTCAAGATCTGCTATTTTACATGTTCACTGTGTCTTCTATAACTTTAAGACGAAATTAGATCGAATATTTTGTATTTTCATTAATGACACCCGCTAAACAAAATGAGAATGTTGAAGATATAGAAGAAGCATTATCAGAGAGACAATTTAACATTTCGGATGATGTATATGAATTTACAACCGCTAGTCCTACTGCTACTATTCAAGAGCCTCTTGAAGTTACTATTCATTCATTAATGCAAACTTCCGAAGGTGAAAAACAGTTTGATGAATATTCAAAAAAATTTGGTTCAGTATCAACACAGTATATAAAGAAAATTTTTAAAGATACTGAGGATAATAAAGGGCCATTCCATATATATTCAACAACAAATGAATTCTACCTCCCCGATTTATTTAAACTTTGGAATGTGTTAATCTACTTTAAATTTCATGAGACCCTTGTTTTTTCGTTGTTTCGAAAAAATTTTTTGGAGATCTGTGGCGTCATATTTTACATCATGACAACGTTATTGCGAAAAAGGACGTACACTTTTTGAAAAGGCCATCATTTTGACCCAATCACTCTATCTTAACGGTTTTTTTTTTTTTTTTTTTTTTTCTTCTTCTTCAAAATTTGACAAATTTTATCAGCTCTCATCTGTTTGTTTTTTTTAAATTCAAATTGCTTGGAAACTTTCTCAGCTAAATCAAAATAAAAGAAAATAGTCGGTTTTACTCAAAATCAATTATCTCTAAAACCCCATCTTCAATTTTTACCAAATTTGAATATGTTTTTCAAGGTAAAATAAGCTATTTTTTTAGACGAGTGGCAATATGCCATGTTGCTCCATTCGGGAGATACGGCCTCGTAAAGACAATGGTTATTTCTACATGTTTAAGCCTCATGTGCGTTATGTATAAGGTCATGTCATACTAATTTTAATACGAGTGAATCATTTTTCAACGTAGAAATGAGTAAAAGAATCTGTATAAAAGAACATTCAATATAAATAGAAGTAAAATAAAGTATATTTGAGTAGCTTGAAGTAGCCAATACGGGTTCTTGGCTATGCCAACACGGAAAAATTTTTATACGGCAGCAGCGTAATAAATAGTAGTGGAATAATATATTAATTATTTAACGACTTCTTTCTGTTTTTCACATTTATTTCAGAAAGTTTCCAAGCAATCTAAATTAAAAAAAAAAATAGGTGAAAGCGGATAAGATTCTGCACAACAAAAAACGTTATGATAGGGTGATTTGGTTCAAAATGATGGCCACTTGAAAAAAGGTGCATTTTCATTTTCGCAATAGTGCGAAAATAAATTTTGACATATCGCCACCAAGGTCAAAAAATTTTTTCGGAAAAATGAAAAAACACGGGTATCATGAAATGAGTGTTGCCAACTTCACACGAGTGGAATAGCCTATTTTCTGCGCATGTTACACACAATATTTGTTTTTAAAAATGCGTGGATGTGGTCCTTTTTTCTCGAGTCTATTTTCCGTGCACAATATGCAAACTTTTACGAAAACTGTTAATTTTTCTTGACAAGTGTGCGAATCTGCAGTTTCCGCTCTGAAAAGAGGCACGAAAAAGGGTATTTTCCATGTATGCTTAAAAAAATACCTTTTCGTACTGCTTTTTACTATCCATCACTATTAGTTTATGGTAGTTTACTATTCCTACAGTATATCTATTAATTAAATAAGTAATAAATGCGAAATGCATTTAAGTTTTGGCAATAAAACGATCACGTTTTACCATCAGCAAACAGCTGACTAATAAGAAACGATTTTCCAGTAGCCCCAGCAGTAAGTTAATATCAATCTTGTAGATAAAAGAAAGCTCGTACCTTCTATCTGCCTACTAACGTTTCCATATTAGAACATATCCTCGGCTAAGAAAATTTATTTCGCGCCTCATTTAATTTAAGTTTCAAGAAAAGAATAGATCAATATTGAATTTTATTGAGAATAATTGGAGCATGCAAGCAAATAAACTGTTTTATATTGCAATTATACACTTAACGAATAAAATTGCGTTCTCCATAGAGTATCAACATACGATATATATATTTTTTAAGTAGATAGCTATAGTAAACTGTTTAATATTTTAACAACGATTAAGTTAATGCAATATTTTTTCATTCAAGGTAATACACCGCTAATGTACGGATGTGCTGGGGGCCATGATGAAGTAGTTCGGGTGCTTCTAGATTCCGGAGCTAATGTAGAAGATCACAATGAGAATGGGCACACCCCTTTAATGGAAGCTGCTAGTGCTGGTCACGTATCAGTTGCAAAAATACTACTCGAACATGGTGCCGGAATCAATACTCACTCCAACGAATTCAAAGAATCAGCATTAACTTTGGCCTGCTATAAAGGTCATTTGGATATGGTGAGATTTCTATTAGAAGCTGGTGCAGACCAGGTAAATATATGACTCAAGACTTATGCATTGCTACTATTATATAAAAATAATGAATATAATGTTTTCTACCCGCTTGTCCACAAAATGTTATCTTTGAGCTTATAATACTGTTTCTATTAAGTTTTTTTCAAGTTATTTCTTAAAAATCAATCAATAAATTTGGCATATTTATTATATAATTTTCCATGAAGTATATTGATCGAACGGGCAATAGCAAGCGCGGTATTACTGTTTGCTTTTTTATTGAAAATTTACCAATCACTTAAAAGTTTACTTATAGCTGTATGGGGACTGATTAGGATAAATAGTAAAGTTTTGTGGAACTTCAGTTTGATTAACAGACGTAATGCGAATCTTTTGATACAATCAAAAGTTGCATATGGATGACTATCCATAGTACCGTCCAAGATATGGTAGGTATCTGTATGGTACCGCAGTGCCATTTAACAGTGCAAGAACTCTCACAACTCGATAGATAGCAGTTTATGTCTATTTTTGTGGGGCCACGAGGGCCCGGGAAAGTGAACAGTGTTACGACAGGAAAAGCTGTGAGTGATAAAGTCACATAAGAACAAAAGCACCTGCGCGATCGAAGTTTGATCATTTAAAATCGTAAATCAGCTGAATGTTTACTTATATTAATTTACATTTTTAATATAAATATATCCATATAGGCATGGGTTTAATGATGGAAAATAAAAATTATGTAACCTATTTTATTCTAAATGAATCTTAATAATTAGTTTTGCAACGAAATAGAATTTATACTTATTGCTATTCAAGTTGCATATCCGCAATAAGCAGGTTTCAATCAATATTTAATTGAAAACAATAAGACATGTCTATTTTTATATATAGTTGATTTGCTTACAAAAAGGTTTCGTGATCATGTTCTTATATTGCTCATCATCTTAAATTGCTCGATTAAAGATATGGGCGAACCAAAAGCTGCCAGTCCGGCGAGGGTATGGAAATTCTTTTTTTTTTTTTTTTTTTTTTTTCGGGAAATTTGGCATTTGGGTAGTAGTTCTGGGAACTGAGGGACTTCCTAACGTAGTTTTAAATTATGTTTATTTGAAAAATATTGAAACGACCATTGTAAGAGCCAAATAACCCCTATTTACCAAATCCTTCCTTACAGCGTACTAGGCTTAAGGATTTTCAGTTTTATCTTTCGATTTTTATTGCAGTTCAAGAGTTGAGCCAATAGCCACCCCCTTTAGTTAGTAAAACCACTCCTAGAGGCTGTAACATCTTATGAAAACCGTAGGATTTTATTTTTATTTTCCTTTACTCCTAAACTCATAGATACCAAGTTTGCCACTACATCTTTTCACATAGAGATAATATTACTCATAATTATCCGTCATATCATAAAACCCAACCATTAGTCGCCCAAGCGCACAAGACGCAAACGATTACAGTAGGCCTAATATTACACATAATTATCCGTCGTATCATAAAACCCAACGCTGCTTCGCAGACAGCTGGGTCATCACAAAACCCATATCTAATCACTCCGGGAAAACACACGCATTAGGCGTACATAGTCTAGAACTACAAAACACGGCGCCGAATGATAAACACATCAACACCTTGAGTATGAAAGAGAGAGGGAAGAAACATCCGGAAGGAAGTAACGCGATAGGAGGAAACAAGGCCAAGGGCGGAGTTTTAAGGTAAAAGATATAGGAAGGAGCGTTGCGGGGGAGTACTCAAAGGTAATGTGCTGCATCTCAGAATGCAGTTGAGTCAGTCAAAGAATAAGAGCAAACAGGAACGATGGAGTAAGCAAATCGAGAAAGAGTGCGCACAAGGCGGCTCTTGAAAACATAAATTACAAGTTGAGTTGAGTTGATATTCGAGGAGTTGAGTTGATATTCGAGGAGTTGAGATTCCCTCACTCTACAAGTTCACACCACCAGTTCTACAAGCTCTCCAACTGTACAAGTTCACACTACCAGTTCTACAAGATCTCCATCTCTACAAGTTCACACCACCAGTTCTAAAAGCTCTCCCATTCTACAAGTTCACACCACCAGTTCTCAAGTTCTACAAGCTCTCCAACTCTACAAGTTCACACCACCAGTTCTCAAGTTCTACAAGATCTCCAATTCTACAAGTGCAGTTCACACCACACGTTCAAAAATTCTACAAGTTCTGTTCCTTCAAAGATATACAAGTTCTACAAAGTGTCTAGTGTTTTCATTAATAAATCCGTAAGTTAAATATACTTCTTGTTTTATATTCATTTTCCATACATACTCACACACATACACACGCATACATTTAGATATCGTCCAGGAACTTAAACAAAGTTCGCTCGGATGGATCTAAACAAAATTCACGTTGAGTATTGTCCAGGAACTTTAACCAAAGTTCGCTCGGACAGATTCAACTCTCTACACCACACAGACACATCACCAAATCCTCATTCCTTAATTTTAAAACATTCCTCGATACGTCCCAAGCTATTAGGAAAAAATTCCTAGGCTTAAAAAATAAATAAAATAAAAATAGTGCGTCACTCAGGACGTCACAAGGCTAAATAAAAACTTTATTTAGTCAAAATTGATGACATCAAAAAATGCCATCTCCGCCGCCTCGAGGTTAAAGTAAATTTTATGCTCATCGTGTATTGATAACGCATATGGGAGCGTCCACCAAAAACCGGCCAGCGGGCGCGCGCAGCGCATTTTTTGCGTAAAAGGCGCTCTCTTCAACTCACTCATAATCCATCGTTGAGTGTGTCAGAAAAAAAACAAAGCATGTATATCGATAGATTTTTTTCTGCTCTCTCTAAAGGTGCTGTTATTTTTACTCCAAAACACTTTTTTCTGGTCGAAATTTCAATTTAAATGTTCAGACCAATCCAAAAAAAAAAATATTTTTTTTTTTTTCAAAATAAATTTCACCATTCGAAAGTACAAATCTTAAGCTATAAAACCCTAAATTTTCAAGTTGGAGAATTAAAGAGTTCAAAAGTAATAAGATAAAAAATACAGCAGCGAGCGGCTTGTTCGAGTATAAAGTCGCGTGCAAGCGCAGTGCATAGAGCGCGCGCGGCCGCTCGCTACTGTCCTTTTTATCTTATTACTTTTGAACCCTTTATTTCTCCAATTTGAAAAGTTAGGGTCTTATAGCTTATAGAAGATCTATCGATATACATGCTTTCTTTTTTTTTCTGATACACTTAACGAAGGATTCTGAGCGAGTTGAAGAGAGCGCCTTTTACGCAAAATTCAGTAAGGTGAGTACGACAGTGACCGACCCACAATGGTTAATTTTGCCAACAATCTAGCAAATACTAGAAATATTGAATAATCATAATGTAAAGTTCTAGTTTCAGGTCGTAGTTCAAGTTGTAGTATATTATTATTATTATTATTAATACATTATCCTGTACCTGTTGGCTTAGGACTTCTTATGCTTACAATATACGTTTCAACGCATTTTACAATATTTACATTCCTTACTTTATTCTTCATTCAATTTCTGTTTTTCTTAATCTTATTATTTCTTTTAATACAGTTAATCCCCTAGCATTTTCATTTAGTATTTCCGTCACCTCCACCTCCTTTTGTAATCCTTTCTTACATTTTTTCAGAGCATGTTCCATTGTTTCCTTCTCATTCTTACATACTCTACATACTTTATCGCATTCACTCTTCCAATATTCATTTGCTCTTTCCTCATTTCCTGCCCTAAATCTTGCTATAACACTTCTTTCCCACCCTTTTAAATCTTTCGCTAAATATTCGGGAGCATTTTCAGTCATTATTGTTTTATACCTAATTTTCGATATATCTATTTTTGCTTTCCTACTTTCTATATCTTTCTCTTTCCATTTATTAAACAATTCTTCCAGTATTTGACCACCCTCCCTTCTTATACTTTCTCTTTCGTTTTTTTCTAGATTAATATTTTTCCAACACAGTTTTCTATCTGTCTCCCATTTTCCTTGACTTTCCTCCTATTTTTCTTTCTCTATTTCATCCAAACACTTTTTAACCAATTCTTTATCCGACTCTCTCACTTTTTCTTCATATGTAACTGCCCTTTTAATCGCTTTTAGGCTAGTTGAAATTTCTTTTATTTCTTCCAAAACTAAATAATCTGCCGTATTCCAGTGCATTCCTAACACCCACTTTAAATATTTTCTTTGTACTCTATCCAATTCTAATCTTCTCTTCCACCCCCAAACCTCCGCTCCATATAATCCTACTGATTCTACTAAAGCTTTATATAATTTAATTC